>CM066039.1:132367168-132557535 GCA_033557465.1 Ichthyophis bannanicus
ACATTCCAACTGGTTTCCATGTGTAACGCACCTTTCATGGTTCTTCCCAAGTGTAACCAGTAAATGGTTTCTATCCATAGTCTCAAGCAGGTCTTAACCCCTTCTTGTTATTGAGTCCTTCATTTTATATATATAATATAGGATAGATATAGATATATTTAATGTAACGAAAATCTATTATATAAATCGCACACCTATCTCACCATGAAAGATTTAGTTACTGTCCATATTAAGGCCATGTATCCAGCATACCATAATGGGGTTTTAAAATGTGACCATTCCAAATTTCTAATGGTACTTAGAAACTAACCTTCTTTTACTGTATACCTCTACACGATTACCCTGCATCTGAAGCTCTCCCTGTAAAGTCATTATCATAAGTGACAATCACTCTAGGGGGAGGACCCTACTGATCTTCAAGAAATTGGAGGCTAAACACCCCCCCCCCCGCAGCCTACTACAAATGATTTGCCTCTCCTGGCTATCATTTGGATAGATTGGTCTTAAAGGACCCATTCCTTTTTCCTGCAACACCTATCAGATTCATCTCCTCATCGTTCCTAGAACCTTATTGCTGCTACCAAAGGACAACGATCTTGATAACGTTTGGGGCCTACAGAAGCTTTAGCTTCCGGCATCCAAAGTCAAACCCACATTTAACCCCCCCCATTTCTGTCTCTTCCTTCTGGGCTTAGTTCTAGCCTTTTAGGGGTATCTGACCCTTCTTTCTGTATTTGGGCAAAATGTACTTTCCGTTCCTCTACTTCACAGTGATTATTTTTCTTTGAGGATAATGTACTGGTTACCTTACCCCCATCCCCTTATTATCCTCAATAGATACTTTTCTCAGTACTTTTGACTAAGGGTCCACATTAGAAAATTGGAATTCAATATTTACGACGTTTATAATCCTACACAAAGGCTCTCCCCTCGGGGTGAGACGCCTTTGTTTTAAGTCCCGCTGTCCCCACGGCAACACCCTTTTTAATTCAACTCCTAACCCTCCACCCTTTGGATGTCTGAGGTTCTCGGAAATTAGTATGGCAGCATCAACTAGATTTGCAACATGCTGGTTACCTCCTTCCAGGCATCTTAGTCTTGGGATCCCCATATTTGATGACTCTTCCTGCTTGTTCGGCTGGAAAATAGCACAGTTACTTACCTCGTAACAGGTGATCTCTGGGAACAGCAGAGAATAAGTCTCTCACAACCCACCCACCTCCCCTAGGAGTTGTCGCTTTTTTTCTTTCTTTCTCTCTCTAATTTGTCTACTTCCCTCCTTAGGTCTCCGCTACAAACCCAACTGATGAGAGGGAAGTGACATGGGCGGGACGGCAGTGTGCATTCGCGTGGGATGCTCCCCAAAAGCTTTTCTTTTTGGGCGCTGGGGAGGGTTCCCACGCAGGCTTCCATCGGTACCGACGTACCCATATGTGAAGACTTATTTCTGCTGTTCCCAGAGATCACCTGTTACAGGTACGTAACTGTGCTTCCTGGGTGGTGGTTCCTAATGTGGAACCTTGCATCGTGCAACCATAGTTTGGGTTGTTCTTCCCTAGGTGCATAACTTTGCACTTGTCCACATTAAATTTCATCAGCCATTTTGATGCCCAGTCCTTCCAATTTATCAAGATCCTCTTGCAATTTTCCACAATCCTCTTGGGTTTTAACAACTTTAAATAGTTTTGTGTCATCTGCAAATTTGATAATCTCACTTTTCCAAGGCATTTATAAATATGTCAAAAAGCAGTGGACCCAGCACAGATCCCTGGAGTACACCACTATTCACCTTTCTCCATTGGGAAAATTGGCCATTTTTGCCCTATCCTCTGCTTTCTATCTTTTAACCAGTTACTGATCCACAGTAGTACACTGCCTCCTATCTCATGATTCTTTAGTTTTGTCAAAAGTCTCTGATGAGGGACCTTGTCAAAAGCTTTCTGAAAGTCCAGATACACTATATCAACAGACTCACCTTTGTCCACCTGTTTATTCACCCCGTCAAACAAACATAACAGATAAGTAAGACAAGATCTTCCTTGTCTAAAGCCATGTTGGCTGTCTCCCATTAGGCCATGACTATCTACATGCTGAGTAATTTTGTTCTTTATGATGGTGTCTACCATTTTTCCCGGTACTGAGGTCAGGCTCACCGGTCTGTAGTTTCCAGGATCACCCCTGAAACCCTTTTTAAAATTGGCGTTACATTGGCGATCCTCCAATCTTCAGGTATTACAGATGATTTTAATGAAAATTCACAAATTAGTAATAGCAGGTCTGCAATCTCATATTTCAGTTCCTTCAACACCCTTGGATGTATACCATCCGGCCTTCAGATGATTTGCTACTCTTCAGTTTATCAAATAGTTTGTACTACATCTTCCCGATGTATCGATATTTCCTTCAATTCTTCCACCCCTTTAAATACCACTCCATGGGTAACATCACTACATCTCCCTCAGTAAAGAACGAAGCAAATTATTAATTCAGTCTCTCTGCTATAGCCTTGTCGCCTCTTAGTGCCCCTTTAACTCCTCTGTTATCTAATGGACCAACTGACACTCTCACAGGTTTTTTGCTACGAATGTACTTGGAAAAAGTCTTTATTTCGCGTTTTTGCTTCCACAGCAAGCGTCTTCTCAAATTCTCCCTTTGCCTGCCTTATCAATGTCTTGTATTTGACTTGCCAGTGCTTGTGCTGTTTCCAGGTTTCGTCGTTTGGCTCTTTTTTCCATTTCCTGAAAGGATGCTTTTTTGGCAACAGCCGCCTCTCTGACCTCACCTTTAAACCATGCTGGCAGTTTTTTGGACTTCCTTCCACTTTTTCTTAAAGCTTGGAATACAGCAGGTCTGGGCTTCCAAGATAGTATTTTTCAACAACACCCAAGCTTGATGTAAGTCTTTAAAACCTTTGCAACTGCCCCTTTTAGTTTTTTCTTAACTATTTTCCTCATTTTATCATAGTCTCACTTTCAAAAGTTAAAAGATAGTACTGTGGATTTCCTTACCATTCCTCCTCCACTAATTAAATCAAATAAGATCATGCTATTATCACTATTGCCAAGTGGCCCCAACACCCTTATCTCTTGCAACAGTTCTGGTGTTCCACTAAGGACTAGGTCTAATATGGCTTCCCCTCTGGTCCGTTCATGAACCAGCTGCTCCAAGAAGCAGTCATTTATTTCATCTAGGAACTTTATCTCCCTAGCATGTCCTGCCGTGACACTGACCCAGTCGATACCGGGTAATTGAAATCACCCATTAATATTATTGCACTGTAACTTTTGTTAGCTTCCTTGATTTCCTTGAGCATTTCCTCATCCATTTGTTCATTCTGGCCAGGCGGTCGATAGTACGCCCCCACTGCCATCGCCTTCCCCTTTTTACATGGAATTTCAATCCATAGAGATTCTACCGCAAATTTTGTTTCCTGCAAAACTTTAATCCTTTTCTGACTCAATGCCCTCACTAACATAGAGTGTAACCCCTCCACCAATTTGATCAGCTCTATCATTACCATATAGTTTGTACCCAGGTATCACAGTGTCCCACTGGTTGTCCTCCTTCCACCATGTTTCTGATATTCCAGTTATATCTATCCTCTCATTTAGTGCTTTATATTCTAACTCTCCCATCTTCTTTTTTAGACTTCTAGCTTTTGCATACATGCATTTTAGAGACTGTAATTTTATTCTTATTAATCTGGCTTTTGGTAAACATGGGTAATTTGGGATCTTTAAGCTTTCTCTGCTCCATACCAGGGCATTTGGGCTACTTTACTCTTTTTAGGAACCTCTCAACCTTTGGTAGTATCCTTTCAAGGATACATTCTTCTGAACCATGTGCTCTTGGCGACTGTCGGCTTTCCCCTATTATCTAGTTTAAAGCTGCTCTATCTCCTTTTTAAAGGTTAATGCCAGCAGTTTGGTTCCATCCCGGTTAAGGTGAAGCCCATCCCTTCGGAAGAGCCCCTCCTTTCCCCAGAATGTTCCCCAGTTCCTAACTAATCCAAAACCCCCATCTCTGCACCATTGTCTCATCCACGCATTCAGTGGCTCATGCCTGCGTTTTGGGGTCCTGCGCGGGGAACAGGAAGCATTTCGGATAACGCTACCCTGGAAGTTCTGGATTTCAACTTCCTACCTAAAAGCCTAAATTTAGCCTCCAGAACCTCTGTACCACATTTTCCTATGTCATTGGTAACCGACATGTACCAAGACAGCAGCCTCCTCCCCAGCACTGTCTAAGCAACCTTATCTAGGTGGCGCATGACTTTCTCCGTCTGGTGTTCAGAGCACCAGATCGACCCCTTCTCATGCCTGGTTCGGTGGGTTCTCCAGTACCTACTCCACCTGTTTGAGGGAAGGGCTGAAGTCGAACTCTGTTAGGGTTTATTTGAGCCCTCTATCGGCTAATCATCTCCCTATCGAGGGAAAGCCTCTCTCGGGGCAAGTACTAGTCTCCCGCCTTATGCACGGCCTTCTGTTATCCAAGCCTCCCATCCATCCTCCTCCGGCGGAATGGGACTTGAACGTGGTGCTCCCGCAGCTCACTCGTCCACCCTTCGAGCTGATGGCGACATGTTAGTTCCGCCACTTGTCCTGAAAGGTGGCCTTCCTGGTGGCACTGACCTTGGCTCGCTGAGTCAATGAGCTTCTTGTACTCATGGCTGGTGCCCCCTTACATCCGGTTTTATTGGAACAGGGTGGTCCTCCGGATGCATCCTAAGTTCTTACCCAAGGTCCGTGTCGCCTTTCATCTCAACCAAGAGATAGTGTTCCCCGACTTCTTCCTGAGGCTCCACACCGATCAGGCGTCGGCGGCTCTCCAATCCCTTGACTGCAAGCGAGCCCTCGCCTTCTACTTTAGCGTACCCAGACTCATCACAAGTCTGACTGGCTCTTCATGACCTACGCTCCCAATAGGCAGGGACAAGCAGTCAGCAAGCGCACCCTATCTGTTTTGGGTTGGTGAACTGTATCGCTTTTCGCCCATGCGAAGGCGGGCGTCCCTCTGGATTGTTGAGTCACTGCACCTGGGGTCCAAGCCAAAGTGGCCTCGGTGGCCTCGCTGCGCTCCGTGCCCATGATGGACATCTGCCGTGGCGGGCAACCTGTCTTTTACGAATACTTTCGCTGCCCACTACTGCCTGGAGAGGGAAGTCCCACTGGGAGAGCGCCTTCGGCCAGGCTGTACTCCGTAATCTGTTCGGGGTATAGCAACTCCTGCCCTCGCCGACCCTTCTCATGGCTACTGAGGGCTTCACCCCGAGACTCGGGCTCCTTCAGGCTTCAACTTCTGCTCATGCCCTCGGGAGGCATTTTTTCTTTGATTACAGGTTTGGTAGCCTGTAGCTAGGGAGTCCCATAAGTGAAGACTGACTTCCTGCTTGTTCCTGGAGAAAGCGTAGTTACTCACCTTTAACAGGTGTTCTCCAGGGACAGCAGAAATCAGTCCTCACTACCCTCCCACCTCCCCTGAAGAGTTAATGAGTTTTTCTCCTTCCCTTACCATCTGCTTGGTAGGGCTCGAACTAAGGGAAGCTGACTGAGCAACATGGCACACTTGGGCGCGAAGAGGACCACGCATGCATGGTAGCAATCCCAAAGGCTTTATTTGAAAGTTGGGGAATTGCTCTACGTGGGCTCCGTCGATGCTGACGTTACCCATAAGTGAAGACTGATTCCTGCTGTCCCTGGAGAACACCTGTTACAGGTGATTAACTATGATTTTGTATTGAAGAGCCAGTTCGCTGCGGCGGCTGCTATTCTTCAGTTGCGGTATATGCAGGCCTGATGTTTCGAGCCCTGCTTCAATGGATTCATCCTCGTCCGCCGGTTGTTTCTACCCCTCTTTTGGAGTCTGCTGCGGACTTCCTTTCTGATGCCACGTATGACCTGGTTCTTTGGGCGTCCAAGGATGGTGCCCTGATGACACTGTCACAGCATTGAATTTGGCTCTGGCCCTGGGCAACGGATACATCTTCAAAAGCCCAGTTTATCCACCTGGCTTTTAAGGGGAAGCTTCTTTTGGAGCCGATTTGGAGTAGTTGGTGATGGACGGGTGAAAAAATCTTACTGCCTTCTAAAAGACCTGTCCAAAGGACCTGTGAACAGGCTGGTGCCTCTCTCTCTTCAGTCTCTGACTGTCAACCGAGAGCACACTGGTTGGATCCCCAGAGGGCTCAGGACTCTTGTCATTACCGACTTGAGGAAAAAGAACCCTTTCTTCCCTCTGCTTCTGGACTTCGGGCTCTTTCTCAGTCCTTTCATGGAGCACATGGGCCCAGGGACTCGGTCCCTCCTGGGCTGCACATTGAAGGTTTGAAGACACTTTTCCTGGTTCCTCCAATTGGAGGCAGGTACTGCCTTTTCTTTCAAAATGGGCCTGGATTTCCAAGGATCACTGGGTGCTAGACACCATTCAGTTTGGTTATGTCCCTGGATGCAAGGAACTGATTCCAGATGCCTTTATCTCCCCTTGTAGGTCTGCGATCGAAAGTGCTGCTGTGGCGGATCACCTTGGATAAGTTGCTGTGCCTAAAGGCAATGGTGCTTGTCCTACCGGATGAGCGGGGCAAGGATAGATACTTCATCCATCTTTTGGTGCGGAAAAAGACTTCTTTATGGCCTATTTTGGACCTCAATGGAGTCAACGAGCACTTGTGCGTCCTGCTTTTTCAGATGGAAACTTTGTGCTCCATGATTCAAGCAGTGCACCAAGGGGAGTTCTTGGTTTCTCTGGATCTGGCCAAGGCATATTTTCATTCTTGATCTGGTCGGATCAGCAGAATATCTGGGTTTTGCCGTGCTTGGCTCTCCCTATCAGTTTGCCTCTCTCCCCATCAGGCTATTCACCGCTCTGAAGATGTTCTTCAGATTCATGGTGATGGCAGCTGCAGTGCTGAGGGATCTGTGTCCATCCCTATCTGGATGACTGGCTGATCTGGGCCCATTTCCTTTTGGAGGCGCCTCAGGTAACTCCCATGTGGTATCCTTTTTGAAAAGCCTTGGTCAACTGTTGCCTTGGCCAGCTGATGCCTTCCCAGTCCCTGGAGTTTCTGGAAACCTGTTTTGGCATTTAAGTGGATAGAGTTTTCCTGGCAGACGAGAAAGTCAGAAACTGTTGGATTGCATGATACTATTCTGTGTGCAGCGGGCTCCCAGAGTCTGGTATTCTCCAGGACCAAGCAGGAAGTCGTCCTCACATTTGGGTGTCGTCTGCGTCGATGGAGCCCCCATACGGAGCATTTCCCCAGCTTTCAAAGAAAGCCTTGGGGAATGCAGGCACGCATGCGCGGTCCCCTTCCCGCCCAAAGGTGCCATCTTGCTCGGTCTTCTTTTTCCGTGGAGCCCTACGGACGCCTGTCCTTGTCACCCCTGAAAAAAGTTGATTTTTCCTGCGTTGAGTCGAGTTTTTCTTCGGTACGACGTTGGTTCCTTTCCTGCCTGGACTCGGTACACCGGTGCCGAGCCCGGATCTCTCTTTTTGGTTTTTGACCTTAGAGACTTCGTTCACGCCTTTTTTCTTTTCCCTGGCAGCCCAATTTTTGATCTTGCAGGGGCCCTTTTCCCCCCAATGGCTACCAGTGGCTTTAAGAAGTGTGATCGGTGCAAGAAACTGATGTCTCTCACCGACACACACGACTGCTGCCTCCGGTGCCTGGGTCCAGACCACGATTCTACGGTCTGCAGTCCCTGTGGCAAAATGTCTTCCAAGGTATTGCGGAGCCGTTAGCACCAGCATGAGAGGATCTTCTCTGAGTCTGCCTCTGGACGGGTCTGGACTTCATCAGAGGCCTCGACGTCTTGGGAGTCTGACCCCAAGCATCGTCGGGGCTCCTCTGAAAGGGAGTCCCCGTAGAGGGAGCACCGAAGGAAGAAGAAACCCACGAGGGCGGCATCGGTGGACGCTCTTGGCTCCTCGAGGGCCAGGTCGCATAGCCCCGATCGCCGTCCTGGGTCTTCGGAGTCGGAGAAGCCTGCCAAGCATACTCGCATAGAGTCGGAGGCCCCGAGTCACATGAGTACTGTAGTCCTCGTGGACTCTCCTCCAGGGGAGCCGACGTCGGGCCCGACGCTGTCGGGGCCCAAGTGGGAGGCTGCTGGGTCTCCTGAGCTCGGACTCAGGTTGACGGCCTTGGAGAGCAGATTGTCTGCCTTCATGGAGCAGCAGCGGGTGCTGATCGCCGGTCTCACCAGCGCATCTGCCCCGACCACCGGGACATCGACGTCCAAGTCGACCCCGGAGGCCGAGCCGATCCTCGAGACCATGCGAACTTGAGTCAATCCTCGGCCGCGATCACCCGTGGCCTCCCGTTTGGGACCGAGGTCGTCGACGCAGATTCCCTCGGCGTCAGGGCGGATAGCGTCGGTGCCCGCCCACTCGGAGCCGCTCGATTCCTCCTCGGAGGAATCGGCGTGGGAGACGGAGGAGGAGGAGTCCCCTGACACCTACCGGACTCGGTGCGTCCCTTCGGACTCACCGGGCTCCAAGCCTCGGACAAGGTCCCCCCCGGAGGCTACGAGGTTCTCGGATTTCGTACGGGACATGGCCAAGGCACTGGCATTCCCTGCGGATTTTTGAGGAAGAGCCTCGAGCCGAGGAGCTCGAGGCTCTGCAGTATGACTCTCCTCCCAAGGAGGCTTTTACTGTCCCGGTTGCTCTTCCGCATGTGGGAGGCGCTGGCCTCAATGCCGGTTCTAAGCAAGCGGGTCAATTCCATCTATCCAGTCTGCAAGAGCCCCGGGTTTCAGAAGGCACAGCTACCATACCATTCCATGATGGTGGAATCGGCCATGCATCTTCTGAAGAGTCAGAAGATGCACTCCTCGGTGCCTCCCAGCAGGGAAGCCCAGAACCTGGATGCCCTCGGTAGAAAGTGCTTCCAGGGCTTTATGCTTTGCTTGCCGCGTCCAGACCTACCAGCTGTACATGGGCATGTACCTTCGAGACCTGGCAAAGGAGATTGCCTGGTTCTCTGCTGGTCTGTCCGAGGAACCTTTGCAGAGGTTCAAGGCCTTGTCTTCTGGTATTTGAGAGTGCTCGAAGTTTATCTCTCGAGCAGCCTACGATGGATTTGAGGCTTCGGCCCGAGTAGCAGGGGCCAGCATCGGTGCACGCCGTCAGGACTGGCTATAATCCTCGGACCTTGAGCTGTGGGTACAGGACAAGTTGGTCGATGTCCCTTGCCAGGGTGAAAACCTCTTTGGTAAACCCATGGCCGAAAAGGCTGCAGAACCTGAGACCGAGACTCTTACCTGGTCAGGCTGTCCAGGAAGACCTCTGCCTCTTCTCAGAAAAAGAAGGGCTCGGGGAAAAAGACCTTTTAACTGAGGAAGACCACTGCCTATAAAACCGACCCTCACTACCAGGCCTCTGTAGCTCCCCAACAGGGCCAGCAGGTCAAGGGGCAGGGTCATGGGCCCCGTAGGCAGAAGGCCCCCAAGCCTCCTACTCTGGCTCCCTCCTCAGCAGGGAGGGGTTTTTTTGACTATGCCAGCATAGCCTCTCCTCCTCTCCAGGGCACAGGAGGTCGGCTGACCCTGTACGCAGACAGGTGGCCAGCCATCACGGGATACTTGGGTGTTAAGTATCATCCAAAAGGGCTATCTGCTCCACTTCGCCCAGATACCCCCCTCCTACTTTTCAGGGGAGCCTCCAATTCCCCCTCTGCACAGAAACGTACTCCTTCAGGAGTTGGAAGGTCTACTAAGGGACCAGGCGGTGGAACCGGTGCCTCACCACCTGGAAGGGCAAGGCTTCTACTCCAGGTTCTTCCTGGTACCGAAAAGAACAGGAGGCCTCAGACTCATCCTCGACCTGCGAAATCTGAACAAATTTCTGGAGAGGGAAAAGTTCAAGATGCTTACCCTTGGGATCTTACTGCTCTACTTCCAGCAGGGAGATTGGCTATGCTCCTTAGACCTGAAGGATGCTTATACTCACATCCTCATCCATCCAAGCCACAGACAATTCCTCAGATTTGTGGTGGGACGGCAGCACTTCCAGTACAGAGTGCTTCCTTTTGGCCTCACCTCCGCCCCCAGGGTTTTTACATAATGCCTGACGGTGGTTGCGGCCTACCTCAGGAACCAGGGGATATTTGTGTTCCCTTACCTGGACGACTGGCTAATCAGAGGCCAGTCTCCACAGGAGGCCAGGCAGGCCACCTGCAGAACCATATCCCTGCTTCAGCCCCTGGGTTCTTTATAAACTTCCCAAAGTCCACTTTGGTCCCCTCACAAGACGTGGAATTCATAGGGGCCAGTTTGGATACCATCCAAGCAAAGGCCTTTTTGCCTGTGGACAGAGCTCACAGGCTGATAAATTTGGCTGGTCAGTTTCGGGCGAACTCTCTGGTCTCGTCCAGAAACTTCCTCCGGCTCTTAGGTCACATGGCTTCCATAGTGCATGTCACCCCACATGCCCGGGTACACATGAGGCCGGCTCAGTGGCACCTCAGTGGCTGCAGGCCACAGGGAAGTTGTCAGACAGAATAAAGGTGTCCAAACCCTTGGTTGGCTCCTTACGCTGGTGGCGGCATCTCCCAAATCTGGTCAGGGGTGTTCCTTTTCAGGCCTCCCCACACACTCAAGTACTGACAACCGATGCTTCCCTGCAGGGCTGGGGGGCTCACTGCCAGGGAGCCTGCACCCAAGGCCTGTGGTCTCCATGGGAGGTCGCCCAGCAGATCAACCTGTTGGAATTGAGGGCCATTCGGCTGGCCTTGCGGACTTTCTCTCAGATCCTGTCTCACCAGTCTGTCCTAGTTTAGACAGACAACCAGGTGGCTATGTTCTACGTCAACAAGCAGGGGGGCACGGTATCCATACTTCTATGCCTGGAAGCACAAGCTCTCTGCTCCTGGGCTGTCACCCAGGGCATGACCCTCAAGGCAGTCTACCTCCCAGGCCAGGAAAACTACCTGGCGGACAGACTCAGCAGACTCCTGCAGCCTCACGAGTGGCAGTTGGATCACCTGGTAGTGCAAAAGATCTTTCTGAAGTGGGGTCTTCCGACCATGGATCTTTTTGCCAGTCTTCTCAACAGGCAACTACCCCGGTTCTATTCCAGGCAACCGCATCCCTTGAGAACAGCGCCAGATGCATTCCTGATCCCTTGGTCTGGGGGCCTGCTTTATGCCTTTCCTCCCACCCCTCTGGTGGCCCGGACTCTATTCAAAATCCAGAAGGACCAAGCCACGGTGATCCTGATAGCCCCCAGTTGGCCCAGGCAGCCGTGGTTTCCTCTTCTTCTGAATTTGGCGGTGGATACTCCACTTCCTCTGGGGTTGCAACACGACCTTCTGACTCAGGTCCAGGGGTCCCTCTTGCATCCCATCCTCATGTCCCTCCTTTTGATGGCCTGGCAGCTGAAAGGCTAGTCCTTGCTCCTATCTAGGGAGGTTGAAGAGGTGGTGTTGGCCTCCAGGAAGCATTCCACCAGGAAGGCCTATGCTCTAAAGTGGCGTAGGTTCTCTACTTGGTGTTCTCAACAGCGAGAGGACCCCTTCTCCTGCTCTGTCCAGGTGGTGCTTCAATACTTGCTCCACCTTTCCAACCTGGGACTTCAGTCCAACTCTGTCCCGGTTCACCTCAGTGCCCTCTCAGCTCACCACTCACCGGTGGATGGACAATCTCTCTCAGGCCAACCTCTGGTGTCCCGTTTTCTCAGAGGCCTACTTCTGCTTAAGCCTCCTATTCGTCCGCCTGCCCTTGAGTGGGATCTTAATGTGGTCTTGCAGCAACTGACTCGCCCACCTTTTGAGCCGATGGCAACCTGCCATTTACGTTTTCTCTCCTGGAAGGGCGCTGTCCTTTTACCTTGAACGTACGCAGGGGCATAGAAGAGCTTCTCAGCTCTTCATTTCCTTTGACCCTAATAAATTGGGGTTGCCTGTCACTAATCGTACGTTGTCCATCTGGGTGGCAGACAGTATCGCCTGGGCGTACAGGTCAGCCGGCCTCTCCCTGGAGGGTCGTGTCACGGCCCACCGAATTAGGGCGAAGGCCGCATCAGTAGCTCACTTCCGCTCTGTTCCATTGGCAGACATCTGCAGGGCCGCTACTTGGTCTTCAAGCCAGACTTTTGCGGACCACTACTGCCTCGAGAGGGAGTCCCGTAGGGACAGTGCTTTCGGGTAAGCGGTACTCCGTAATCTCTTTGAGGTTTAGGCAACTCCTACCCTCCGGCCCTGGTGTTGGGCTACTGTTCAGGTGTGGTCTCAGAGAAGACTCTCTCACTGTTGCTGGGGCTCTAGAGGGAGCTCTATTTTTCAGCCTGGGTTCCTGGTAGCCCAGAGCTAGGGAGTCACCCATATGTGAGGACTGACTTCCTGCTTGGTCCTGGAGAAAGAGTAGTTACTCACCTGTAACAGGTGTTCTCCAGGAGCAGCAGGAATCAATCCTCACGACCCTCCCTCCTCCCCTTGGATTTGCAGTTGTATATAGTTCATTTTCTTTTTTTTGTGCTGTCTTTTAGCTATGTCATTTGAGCAAGATGGTACCTTTGGGCTGGAAGGGGACCGCACATGAGTGCCTGTATTCCCAAAGGCTTTCTTTGAAAGCTGGGGTAATGCTCCGCATGGGGGCTCCGTCGACGCCGACGTCACCCAAATGTGAGGACTGATTCCTGCTGCTCCTGGAGAACACCTGTTACAGGTGAGTAACTACTCTTTATCTTCAACTCCTTGGATTGATGGCAGTGACAGTAGAGGTGGTGTTGTGGGCTTGTCCTCACATGTGACCGTTCCGGTGGTCCCCGAGTTCTCAGGAGTTTTAGTGCAGGCTTCTGCTCCCATTGAGGCAAAGTCCAGTCTGCGGGGTGGTATGTTTGTTTATTGAGCTTGATATACCGCTTTTCAAACAATAATTAAGGCGGTTTACAATTCGTAAGAGAAAATGTTGGCCATTGGCCTAGAAAAGGAAAGGAAGTTACAATTTCAAACAGGACAGCCAAGAGAGAAAACTAGGGATAGACAGACACAATATATGAACACAATAAAGAAGAGAAAGAGGGGAACCAGGGTAAACAGAAATATATATAGGGATAGCTGGATTAAACAAGCAGAAATAGGACAATACTACATAACAGACGAGAGACACAACTACCTAATAAATGTGCTTGTATTATTGAGACAGGAGTGCTATCAGGTGGGGAGGGGGAGTTCAAAGGCAGTGGCAAAAAGGTATGTTTTCAGGAGGGCTTTGAATGACTTGTGGTTCTCTTCCATTCTGAGATTGAGGGGTAGAGAGTTCCAGTGCACAGGACCAGTGTAGAAGGCAGAATTGCGAGTGACTTGAAGATGGGCATGTGCAGGGGATGGAAGGTGCAGGTGATTAATATGTACAGACAGAAGGATCGACTAGGAGTGTGAAGCTGAATGAGATCAAATAAGTACTGAGGAGTATGAGTGTAGATGATTTGATGGAGTAAAGTAAGAAGTTTGTACTGAATGCGATACGTCAGAGGAATCCAGTGGAGATTTATAAAGAGAGGGGCGACGTGATCCCAACGTGCAGAATGGGAAATAATACGTGCTGCAGTGTTTTGTATGCGCTGCAGCCTGCGCAAGTGAAGTTGGTGTGCCGCTGGACGATTTCTCCTGGATCCTCTTGATGAATGATACCAGTCTCTTGGGATAAAGAGCCCATTGCCAATACCATAAGGGCTGTTGGAACCGCAGGGAAGCATTATAGCCTCAAGCCATCAGGGTTCCTCTCCTGCGTTTCTGACCCCTGCTCAAGGGCTGGGTGGTTGAAGTGTTTTCAGACAATGCCATAGCGGTGATTAAGTCAATAGGTAAGGCGGCATGAGTAGTGCCAGGGTAGTTCTGGAAACTGATCTCTTGTTGCCTGGGCAGAGAATAACCTCCTAGCCTTGTCTGCTCAGTACATTGCTGGGGTGGACAATGTGGAAACAGTCTTCCTTTGCCAGCACTCTCTGGATCCTGGAGAGTTGCAGTTGAGTCAGGAGATATTTCAGTTGATTCTCCAGGACCAAGCAGGAAGTCAGTCCTCACATATTGGTGTCATCGGCGCCGATGAAGCCCCAGCGGAGCATTTCCCCAGCTTTCTATGAAAGCCTTTGGGAATGCAGGCACGCATGCGCGGTTCCCTTCCCGCCTAAAGGTGCCATCTTACCTCAGTCTCTTTTTTTCCGTGAAGCCCACTGGACGTGTGTCCTGTTCTCCCGGTTAAAATTAGATTTTTTTCGACGATTTTCGCTATTTTTTCTCCCGGTTCGACGCCGTTTCCCCTCCCGCTGGGTTCGGTACACCGGTATTGAGCCCGATTCTTCTTTTTTGGTTTTTGCCCTTCGTGGCTGGCGTTCGCGCCTTTTTTTTCCATTTTTCCCTGGAAGGCCGGTCCTTTGACCTCGCGGGGACTCTTTTTTCCCCGATGGCTTCCAGCGGTTTTAAAAAGTGTGATCGGTGTAAGAAACTGCTCTCTCTCACCGACACACACGACTGCTGCCTTCGGTGCCTCGGCTCCGACCACAACCCTAAGTCGTGCGGGCCATGTGTAAGGATGTCTTCCAAGGCACTCCGAAGTCGCCAGCAGTAAAAAGAAAGGCTTTTCTCGGACTCAGCCTCCGGCCGGGCCCGGACCTCGTCTGAGGCCTCGACATCTCGGGATTCCGATCCCGAGCGCCGTCGAAGCTCGTCGGACAGAGGGTCCCCCGACTGGGAATGCAAGAGGAAGAAGCGGCCCGCGAGGGCGTCGTCGGAGGAGGTCCCTGGCTCCTCGAGGGCCAGGTCTAAGACCTCCGACCGTCGCCCCAGGCCCGTGGAACTCGAGAAGCCTGCAAAAGTTCCTTGCATGGAGCTGGAGTCTGCTGGACACGTAAGCCCCGTAGTCCTCGAGGACTCTCCTCCCAGGGAGCCGACGTCGGGCCCGGCGCCGCCGGGGCCTGAGTCGGTGGCTGCTGCGTCTCCCGAGCTCTCAGGATGACAGCCTTGGAGAGCAGATTGTCTGCCTTCATGGAGCAGCAGCGGGCACTGATGGCCAGCCTGTCTGACGCATCTGCCCCGACCACCGGGACATCGACTTCGAAGTCGAACCCGGAGACCGAGCCGATACTCGAATCTATCGTGGCTCGGAGTTGACCTCGGTCGCGGTCTCCCTTGACCTCCCGTTCGGGACCGAGGGCGTCGACGCTGGTGCCTCCGGTGTCGGGGCGTGTGCTCCAGGGCCCCGCAGGGTCGGACCCTGACTCCTCCTCGGACGAGTCAGCTTGGGAGACGGAGGACGAGGAGTCTCCTGATACCGTCAAGACTTGGTGCGTCCCTTCGGACTCACCGCAGTCTGAGTCCCGGAGTAGGTCCCCCCCGGAGGATACTCGGTTTTCGGAGTTCGTCCGGGATATGGCCGCTGCCTTGGCTATTCCGGCGGACCCCGAGGAGGAGCCTCTAGCTGAAGAGCTCGAGGCCCTACAGTATGACTCTCCTCCGAAGGAGGCCTTTACTGTTCCGGTTCCTCCGATGCTGGAACGGCTCCTCTTCCGTATGTGTGAGGCACCGGCCTCGGCGCCGGTTCTCAGCAAGTGAGTCGATTCGATCTATCGACTCCGGAAGAGCCCTGGCTTTCAAAAGGCACAGCTGCCACACCATTCTATGGTTGTGGAATTGGCCATGCATCGTCTGAAGAGCCAGAAGATGCACTCCGCGGTGCCCCCTGGCAGGGAGGCCCGGAACCTCGATGGCGTCGGTAGAAAGTGCTTCCAGGGCTCGTTGCTTGCTTGCCGTGTTCAGTCCTACCAGCTGTACATGGGCATGTACTTGCAGGATCTGGCCAAGGAATTGGCCTGGTTCTCTGCTGGTCTCTCCGGGGAACCCTTGCAGAGATTTAAGTCCTTGTCCTCGGGGATTCGGGACTGCTCGAAGTTCATGTCCCGCGCCGCCTACAATGGCTTCGAGGCTTCGGCCCGAGTTGCGGCAGCCGGCATCGCGGCTCGCCGCCAGGCATGGCTGCAGTCATCGGACCTCGAGCCATGGGTTCAGGACAAGTTGGTCGATGTCCCTATCCGAGGTGAAAACCTTTTTGGCAAGCCCATGACCGAGAAGGCCGCTCAGCTTGAAACTGAGCACCTCACACGGACAAGGGCTGTCGAGGAAGACCTCTGTCCCTTCTCATAAAAAGAAGGGCTTGGGTAAAAAGCCCTTTTACCCGAGGAAGGGCACTGCCTACAAACAGTACCCACAATATCAGGCTGCCCAAGCTGCCCCACCAGGGTCAGCAAGCCAAGGGCCAGACACTCTTCCTGATAGCCCTTACCTCGGCTAGGCGAGTAAATGATCTTCAGGCCCTGGTCTGTGATAGGCCTTACACTAGGATTTATAGGAACAGGGTAGTCCTCAGGACTCATCCAAAGTTCCTCCCTAAGGTTGTCTCCTCTTTCCACCTCAACCAGGAGGTGTTTCTTCCAACATTCTTCCCTAGGCCTCATGCGAGCCAGGCTGAAGCAGTCCTGCATACCCTGGACTGACCTTCTACCTTGACTGTACGCAGGGGCATAGAAGGGCTACCCAGCTCTTCGTCTCCTTTGACCCCAATAAGTTGGGGTTGGCTGTGTCCAAGCGTAACCTTGTCCATCTGGGTAGCTGACTGTATCACCTGGGCTTATAAGGCAGCTGACCTTCCTTTGCAGGGTAGGGTCACGGCCCATCGTGTCAGGGCAATGGCTGCCTCAGTGGCTCATCTCTGCTCTGTGCCCTTGGTAGACATCTGCAGGGCTTCAACTTGGTCTTCAAGCCAGACTTTTGCGGCCCATTACTGCCTGGAGAGGGAGTCCCGTAGGGACAGTGCTTTTGGCCAAGCAGTACTCCGGAATCTCTTTGAGGTTTAGGCAACTCCTGCCCTCCTGCCCTCTGTTGGGCTACTGGTGGAGGTTGTGTCCTTGAAAAGCCTTTCTTTGCTGCTGGGACTAGAGGGAGTTCTCTTGTTCAGCCTGGGTTCCTCGGTAACCCAGAGCTTGGGAGTCACCCATATGTGAGGACTGACTTTCTGCTTGGTCCTGGAGAAAGAGTAGTTACTCACCTGTAACAAGTGTTCTCCAGGAGCAGCAGGACTCAGTCCTCACAACCCACCCTCCACCCTTGGGAGTTGAAGTTTTACATAGTTTATTTTTTTCATTTTTTAGTGCTGTTCTTAGCGATGTCATTTGACTGAATTAAGATTGCACCGTTAGGCGGGAAAGGGAACCCGCGCATGCGTGCCTGCATTCCCAAAGGCTTTCATAGAAAGCTGGGGAAATGCTCTGCTGGGGCTTCATCGGCGCCGATGACACCCATATGTGAGGACTGAGTCCTGCTGCTCCTGGAGAACACCTGTTACAGGTGAGTAACTACTCTTTCTGCGCCACTGGGGTCTCCCAAATGAATCTGATGGTGACCTGCCACTGCTAACGTTTGCTGTTTCGTCAGTCGCCATATGGACATGGGTTCTGAGGACATTGACGTTCTGACCCAGCCTTGACTGAGTCAGCACTACTGTATGTAGTTCCTCCATGGCCCCTGATGAATCAGGTGTTTCAGCATATAAAATGCCACCCGGGCAGGATTGTTCTGGTGGCACCAAATTGGCTGAAGAGAGCATGGTTTGGAAACCTGATGTGGCTCATGCTGGCACTTCCTTTTCAGTTGCCTCCATCTTGGGGCCTATTGCGGCAGGGACTGATTGTCCAGGAGGACCTGGTTTACTTCTTCCTTATGCCTTGGCACTTGGAAGGAGATGGATAGCACATAAGGGCTGCACTCCAGCAGTGGCCTCTATTCTGCTTGGAGCCCGGAGGAGGTTCCCAAGCTAGCATATGTGCAGATCTGATGCCTCCTTGAGCGATGGTGTGGTGCTTGGCATTTGGCTCTTGAGACGACCAAGGTGACCTCTCTGTTGGCCTTTTTACAGGATGTCCTGGAGAAGGGCCTTTTTCTTAGCTCACTGAAAATTCAGGTAGTAGCTTTGGCCTGTTACCAAGGTTTGGTGGCTGGTGGTAAGTCTCTAGCCTTGCACCTGGATGTCTCACTGTTTTTCCAGGGGGTTTGATGTCTGCATCCTCCCCCCTCCGGTCTGTGATCCCTTCCTCGGATCTGTGTCTGGTGCTCAGGGCCCTGATGGTGGTGCCTTTTGAGCCATTGAAGCGTGCTGCCTTCAAGGATTTGATGCTCAAGACGATCTTCATGGTTGCATTTTTTGCCGCAATGCGGATTTCCAAGCTATCTTGATGAGATCCTTATCCTTTCGAAGGAGGCCATTTCCATTCAGCTTGTGCCTTCCTGCTTGCCTATGGTGATTTGTCCCCATCATGTGAACCAGATAGTCTGCCGGCCCTCCTCTAAGGATCAGTGTTGGGGGAAGGATAAAGGTCTTCGCTTTGTGGATGTCCAGAGGGTGCTTCCCTGGCAAGTGGAGGTTACAATTTACCTTTGTAAGTCTGGCCACCTTTTTCTGCTGTTTGTTGGCCTGTGCAAGGGTGATGCGGTGGTGACCAAGTCTACTTTAGGGTGTTAGATTAAGGGAGGCCATCGCTTCGGCGTATTTGTTGTGGAACTGGCTCTTTCCGGAGGGTTTGCGTGTCCATTCTACCCAAACGCAAGCATTGTCCTGGGCCGAGTAGAGCTCTGTAGTCCCTGCAGACATTTGTCAGGCAGCAACGTGAACATCACTTTCCACTTTCATCAAGAATTACCGTTTGGATATCCATGTGTGGGCAGACACGGAGTTTGACTCTGGGATTTTGTGAGCTGCTGTGTCTTCTTCCTGCCCGGTGGAATTGTAGCTTTGGTAACAACCCACTTGTCTGTATTAGTCTAGCAGGACAGTATGGAAGGTGACATTTTATTTGCTAGTTAGTGGCCTTTCGTTTAGGTCCTGCTGGACACAGTCCAGGGCCTGTCCCTAAATCTGGATTTGGTTTGTTGTTCTGCTGTGCTTCCCTTGTGTCCGCTATGATTTGTATACTTGGCTCTGCAGGTTCATCTTCTACGGACAGCTTTCTGTTTATGCTTTCCTGTACATAGCTCTATCTCCAGGAACAAGCAGGAATGCAATCTTCACATATGGGTATCATCGGTACCGACGGAGCCTACGCGGGAACGCTCCCCAGCGTCTAATTAGAAAGTTTTTGGGAGCATCCCACAGTGCCTGCGTGTTGCCTTCCCCGCCTTTCCCAACTGCCTCCCTTCAGTTCTTTGTTTTCCGCGGAGCCAGCAGGTCGTCGTTCCTGTCACTGCAGAAAATTTTCCTTATTCTCTTCTTTTTTGTGGTCGCGTCTGCCTTCCTCGGCGCTATACCGGTACCGCCGGTTCTTCTTTCTTTCTTTTTAAAAAAAAAAATAGATAGTATTTTTTTCCAAACTTTTGTTTTCCAGGTGCACGCGCCATTTTGGGCCTTAGGTCCAAAAATTCTCTCCACTATGGAAAAACCCGCTTCGGGTTTCAAAACGTACACCAAGTGTGGCGGTTCCATCTCAGTCACCGACACCCATGAGTGGTGTCTTAAATGTTTAGATCCTGACCACTCCATCTCTGAGTGTATGGCTTGTGCCATGATGTCCTAGAGGGGTCGACAAAACCGGGCTGCTAAGCTCAGCACCCTTTTTCCCTCCGATGCAGCTTCTGTGGCATCGACGTCTTCCAGGGCTTCGTCTTCCTCCCATGGATCTCAGGTAACTAAACATAAGTCTGGCCGGTCCTCAAAGGGTAGATCTCCTTCCAAGCATCGAGATGCTTCTGGCGTTGCCCTTGAGGGTTCTGCACCGGCAAAATTGCCCCGGCGGGAGGCTTCGGCTTCCAAAGCATTATCGGGGCTCCAGGATGTTCTGGAGGCCTCAACCTTGGCAGAACTACTGGTGCCATGCTCTGGGGTACCGGCTACTTCCTCCGGTACTGATACCCAGGTATCGGCAGCGTCGATACACTAGAGGTTCCTGGCTATTGAACGCAGTCTGGCGGCTCTCCTTGCGGCATCAACACCCTCGGAACCACGTTAGACAGTTCAACCGGTACCGACTCCGGCACCAGTATCGGTACCAGTACCGATGGCATCGACATCAGGGTCTGCTTTGCCGGAACCCAGTCATGCGATGCCTTCCGGTACCGATACACTGGTACTGATTCCCCCCGGTACCGACTTCGGTCGGTACGGGTATCGGGCTCTTCAAGAGCCCGGATGGACAGAAGGTACTTCGAATCCTTGAAGGACTCTGTGGATTTTGACAGCTCTGTCGGTACCTGAATACTTCTCCCGGAGGAGCCTTCCTCTCCTAAACGTAGGATGTCTCCTCCAGAAGATATCTCCTTTCAGGATTTTATCAGTGAGATGGCTCGAGGTCTTTCCATTACTGTGGCTACCGACACAGAGCCCAGGGCAAAAGAGTTGGAGATTCTACAGTATCCCAAGGTTCCTAAAGAGGCGGCTACTTTGCCTATCCATGAGATCTTACATGATCTCATGCTAAGAATGTGGGAAACACCTCTTACCACCTCTCCTCACTCTCGTAGACTGGATACCATGTATTGAGTCCCTCCTTGTCCTGGTTTCCAGAAGACTCAGCTTCCTCACCACTCTATTGTAGTGGAATCAGCTATGAGAAGGATCAGGAGTGCAAAGAGACATGCCTCTAATCCTTCAGGACGTGAGTGTAGTACTTTGGATGCCTTTGGATGTCATACTTTCCAGGCTTCCATGATTTCTGCCAGGATCAGTTCCTATATTTTATATATGGGAATGTTCCTTAAGGAAGTCACAGGAGATTTGGAGGTTTTGAGCCCTCTTCTTCCTGATGATAAGAGGCAGGATTTTCTCACACTGGTTAAACATGCCCAGGATGTTTCTAAGTTTGTCAATCATGCAGCTTTTGACCATTTTGAGTGCATAAGCAGAACCTCTGCCATTGCCATAGGTGCACGTAGAATTGCCTGGCTCCAGGCATCCGATTTGGAGCTCTGTGTGCAGGACAAATTGGGCAATATTCCTTGTACAGGTGAGAATCTATTTGGCAAAAATTGGCAAGAGAAAGCCAATGAATTAGATGCTGACAACTCTACTTTGGATAGATTATCCAAAGCCACAGCTGATCCTGCAAGAAAGAAATCTTTCAAGAAACCATTCTTCTCCAAGAAGAAGAGGTTTTATCCCTCTTATTCCCAGCAGGGACATTCTGCAGGTCAGTCTGCCCAAAAGAGTCAGCAACCACCTAAACAAAGAAAAGCAAAGACTGCTAAGCCTCAACCGTCTCAGCAGTCTCAGCCTCCACAAGGCCTTTGACTTTCATCTAGAGAACTTAGCCTTCCTGGCTCTCAATGGACCAGAACCTTCCACCATTCCAGGAAGGTTGTGTCACTTTGCCCCCAGATGGGGGCAGATAACAGCAGAACATTGGGGACACTCCATTATAAAAGAGGGGTACAAGCTTCACTTTCTGTGCATGTCCCCTCCTACAGTGGTAAGACAGTTCAATTCTCAGACCTCTCTCATCAACCTGTTAAATCAAGAGGTCACTATGCTTCTTGCCCAAGGGGCAATAGAAGAAGTACCCATTCCTCAACAGGGTACAGGGTTTTACTCCCCCAATTTCCTTAGCCCAAAGAAAACAGGGGGACACAGGCCTATTTTGCTTGTGGTCCTTGTGGTCTTGGGCAAGCCACTTAACCCTCCATTGCCCATGTTCCCTGTAAGTGTTAGTGTATGTGTCTCATATCCCTGCGTGTTAAATGTATCCCCCAATTGTGTTGTGACTGCTTTGATTGAAGGATAAGGCGGTATACAAAAACTGTCTAAATAAAATAAAATAAATAAATTTTAGACCTCAGGTAATTGAACAAATTCCTGTTCAAAGAGAAATTCAAGATGATTTCTCTAGGAACTCTGCTGCCATACCTTCAAAGTCAGGATTGGCTTTGTTCTCTAGATCTCAAGGATGCGTACACTCATATTCTCATCCATCCAACTCATAGAAAGTTCCTTCGGTTCCTTTTTCAAGGAAAGCACTACCAGTACAGGGTGCTTCCTTTTGGCCTAGCCTCAGCACCAAGGGTGTTTACGAAATGCATGGCTGTGGTAGCAGCATTTCTTCGCACTCTAGGAATATTCGTCTACCCTTACTTAGACGACTGGCTCATTCGAGCCCCATCAGAGTCAGAAGCCAGGATTTCTCTATCTTGCACAATGCGTATCCTTCAGTATTTGGGTCTAGTCATAAACGTCCCAAAATCCAGTCTAACTCCCACTCAGTCTTAAGAGTTCATAGGAGCATTGCTGGATACCAGAAAAGCAAGGGCCTATCTTCCTCAGACTCGTTGCCTTCGCATGGTGCAGTTAGCTTCCCAAGCAGTGCTAAAACCTTATCTCACTGCTCGAGAGATGTTACAACTGCTAGGCCAGATTGCATCTACCGTGCATGTGGTTCCCTATGCTCGCCTCCATATGAGAGCAGCCCAGTGGACTTTATCCACTCAATGGACCCAGGCATCAGGGTGCCTGTCAGACAAAATAGCAAACACAAATCGTCTTATTCTCCAGGACCAAGCAGGAAGTCAGTCCTCACATATGGGTGACGTCGGCGCCGACGGAGCCCTCGCGGAGCAATTTTCCCCAGCTTTCAAAGAAAGCCTTTGGGAATTGCAGCGCGCATGCGCGGTCGCCTTCCCGCCCAAGGGTGCCATCTTAGCCAGTCTTCTTTTTTCCGCGGAGCCCTACAGACGTACCCGTCGTGTCCCCGCGAAAAAGTTAATATTTACTCATAATTTACTCTTTTTTCCTTCGGTTCGACGCCGGTCTTTTTCCCGCCCGGACTCGCGACGCCGGTCACGAGTCCTCTTCTTCTTTTTCGGTTTTTTTGACTTAGTCAGTTTCGTTTTCGGTTTTTCCCTGGCAGCCCAGTCCTTTGACCTCGCCGGGGCCCTTTTTCCCCCGATGGCTGCCAGTGGTTTCAAGCGGTGTGGTCAGTGTGACCGAAATATGTCACTAACTGACACACACGACAATTGCCTCCGCTGCCTGGGCCCGGATCATGAAGAAATGATCTGTGGTCCCTGCGGCAAAATGTCCTCCAAAGCGTTGAGAAGTCGGCGGCATCAGCGGGATAGGATCTTCGCTGACCCCAGCCGTACCCGGACCTCGTCGGAGGCCTCCGCGTCCAGAGGTTCCAGCTCGGACCGTCGCCGGAGTTCCTCCGATAGGGGTTCTCCCTCCGGGGACCATCGTCGGAAGGTGAAACCCGCGAGGGCGGCGTCGGTGGACGCTCCTGGCTCCTCGAGGGCCAGGTCGCATAGCCCCGATAGCCGTCCCGGGTCCTTGGAGAAGGAGCACCTCTCGAAGCGACCTCGCCTGGAGTCGGAGCTGCCTGCTCGGGTAAGTCCTGTGGTCCTCCTGGACTCGCCTCCGAGACCGCCGACGTCGGGCCCGACGCCGTCGGGGCCCGAGTCGGGGACTGCTGGGTCACCTGAGCTCGGACTCAGGTTGACGGCCTTGGAGAGCAGACTGTCTGCCTTCATGGACCAGCAGCGGGCACTGCTCGCCGGCCTCGCTGGCGCCGCTGCCCCGACCGCGGGAAGTCGACGTCTAAGTCGACCCCGGAGACCGAGCCGATCCTCGAGTCCATGCGAACTCGAGTCGATCCTCGGTCGAGGTCACCCTCGGCCTCCCGTTCGGGACCGAGGTCGCCTACGCCGACTCCATCGGCGTCGGGGCGGCAGGCGCCGCGCCCTACCCCGGCCGACCCCACCGAGTCCTAGTCGCAGTCGGTCTGGGAGTCTGAAGAGGAAGAGTCGCCTGATTCTTTTCGGACTCGGTGTGTCCCCTCGGACTCACCTGAGTCCGAACCTCGGAAGCAGTCCCCCCCGGAGGATGCCCGGTTCTCGGACTTCGTCAGGGATATGGCCAAGGCTTTGGCCTTCCCTGCGGATCCCGAGGAGGAGCCTCGAGCCGAAGAGCTCGACGCCCTCCAGTATGACTCTCCCGCCAGGGAACACTTTACTGTACCGGTTCCTCCCATGCTGGAACAACTTCTCTTCCGCATGTGGGAGAGTCCGGCCTCCTCGCCGGTCCTGAGCAAGCGGGTCGATTCTATCTATCGAGTCTGCAAGAGCCCTGGCTTCCAAAAAGCACAGCTACCACACCATTCCATGGTAGTGGAATCGGCCATGCATCGTCTTAAGAGCCAGAAGATGCACTCCTCGGTGCCTCCTGGCAGGGAGGCCCGTAACCTGGATGGCCTTGGTAAGAAGTGTTTCCAGGGCTCTATGCTTGCGTGTCGTGTCCAGACCTACCAGCTATACATGGGCATGTATCTCCGAGACCTGGCTAAAGAGCTAGCCGGATTCTCCGCTGGTTTGTCCGAGGAACCCTTGCGGAGGTTCCTGGCCTTGTCCTCTGGCATTCGGGAATGCTCAAAATTCATATCCCGAGCAGCCTATGATGGCTTTGAAGCATCGGCTCGAGTGGCCGCAGCCGGCATCGGTGCCCGCCGACAGGCTTGGCTTCAGTCGTCTGACCTTGAGCCCTGGGTGCAGGACAAGTTGGTCGATGTCCCCTGCCGAGGCGAGAACCTCTTTGGCAAGCCCATGGCTGAAAAGGCTGCACAGATTGAGACGGAGACTCTCACCAGGACTAGGCTTTCTAGGAAGACCTCCGCCCCTTCCCAGAAAAAGAAGGGCTCGGGAAAGAAGTCCTTTTACCCGAGAAAGGCGGCTGCCTACAAACAATACCCCCAATATCAGGCCCCTGCAGCTCCCCAACAGGGCCAGCAGGCCAAGGGACGGGGTAACGGGTCCCGTAGGCAGCAAGCCCCCAAGCCTGCACCACCAGCCCCTGCTCAGCAGGGTGGGGGTTTTTGACTCCTTAAGCATAGCCTCTCCCCCTCCGCTGGTTCCTCCCAGCACCGGAGGCCGGCTGGTTCACTTCGCCCACAGGTGGTCCAGCATCACCTCAGATGCCTGGGTGCTTCAAGTCGTGAGAGAAGGCTATCTTCTCCACTTCCAACAGGTCCCTCCCTCCTATTTTCCGGGAGAACCTCCACGATTCCCTCTGCACAGGGAATTACTCCTTCAGGAGTTAGCAGGTCTTATACAGGAACAGGCGGTGGAACCGGTGCCCCACCACCTGAGGGGTCAAGGCTTCTATTCCAGGTATTTCCTAATACCAAAAAGAACGGGAGGCCTCAGACCCATCCTGGACTTGCGCAACCTCAACAGGTTCCTCGTGCGGGAAAAGTTCAAAATGCTACCTCCAGCAGGGAGATTGGCTATGCTCCTTGGATCTAAAGGATGCCTACACGCACATCCTCATCCACCCAAGCCACCGCCAATACCTAAGGTTTGTGGTGGCAGGAAATCATTACCAGTACAGAGTACTGCCCTTTGGCCTGTCCTCCGCACCGCGGGTCTTCACAAAATGTCTCGCGGTGGTGGCGGCCCATCTCCGGCTTCACGGCCTCTATGTCTTTCCGTACCTCGACGACTGTCTCATCAGAGCAGCGTCCGCTCCGGAGGTCACCAACGCCACACGCCGCACGGTGACTCTTCTGCAGTACTTGGGCTTTGTTATAAACTTCGCAAAGTCCACTTTGCTCCCCTCACAGGATCTCGAGTTCATCGGCGCAAGGCTGCACACTCCTCAGGCACGAGCGTTCCTACCGCTCGACAGGGCTCAACGGCTCATGGACCTAGCCGACCGTTTTCGCAGCCAGCCCCTGGTCTCCGCCAGGCGCTTCCTGAGACTACTCGGCCATATGGCTTCCACCGTCCATGTGACCCCCAATGCCCGCCTGAATATGCGGCCTGCTCAATGGTGTCTCCGCAAGCAGTGGCAACAAGCCACAGGCGGCCTAGCAGACCTAGTGCGCGTCTCCGAGCCGCTGATCTCGTCTCTCCGGTGGTGGCTTCATCGGCCGAACCTGGTACTCGGCATGCCTTTTCAGTCACCTCAGCCGGCCCAGGTGCTGACGACGGATGCATCCCTCCTGGGCTGGGGAGCACATTGCCAAGGGGCACGTACTCAGGGCCTCTGGACCACGTGGGAGTCTGCTCAGCAGATCAACTTCCTGGAGCTCAGAGCAATCCGCCTGGCTCTCAAGGCCTTCTCCAACCTGACCTCTCACCAGTCCGTCCTTGTCCAGACGGACAATCAAGTTGCCATGTTCTACGTGAACAAGCAGGGGGGCACGGGCTCCTTCCTTCTCTGTCGGGAAGCACAGAAGCTCTGCTCTTGGGCCGTCAGTCACGGCGTTCTTCTCAGGCAGTTTATCTCCCAGGCCAAGAAAATTGCCTGGCGGACAAACTCAGCAGGATCCTCCAGCCGCACGAGTGGCGCCTGGATCCCTTGGTAGTTCAGAAGCTCTTTCTAAAGTGGGGCCTCCCCACGATGGATCTCTTTGCCAGCCCTCTCAACCGGCAACTTCCTCGCTTCTGCTCTCGTCAGCCACATCCCCTTCAAGTTGCGGCAGACGCTTTTCTACTCTCATGGTCGGAGAGCCTTCTGTACGCTTTCCCTCCCATCCCGTTCAAGGTTCTCCGAGACAAAGCCTTCATGATCCTGGTGGCCCCTCGCTGGCCCCGACAGCCGTGGTTTCCACTCCTGCTGCAATTAGCGGTGGAGGATCCATTCCCTCTGGGGTTACAACCGGATCTCCTCACTCAGGATCAGGGGTCTCTGCTACACCCCAACCTCAGGTCTCTCAACCTAATGGCCTGGCTGCTGAGAGGGTAGTCCTTGCTCCCCTTCTCCTGCCGGCAGAGGTGGAGGAGGTCGTCTTAGCTTCGCGACGACCTTCTACCCGCAAATGCTACGCCCTTAAATGGCGTCGTTTTTCCGTTTGGTGTACCCAACAGTCTCAGGATCCCTTCTCCTGCCCGGTGTCGGTGATCTTGCAGTACTTGCTATACCTCTCTAATCTGGGACTTAAGTCCAACTCCGTCAAAGTTCACCTCAGTGCTCTTTCAGCACATCATGTGCCGGTGGACGGCAGACCTCTCTCCAACGACCCTCTCGTTGCGAGGTTTCTCCGAGGTCTCCTTCTACTTAAACCACCTCTGCGCCCGCCAGCGCCTGACTGGGACCTGAATGTGGTTTTACAGCGGATCACCTGTCCGCCTTTTGAACCTATGGCTACCTGTTCTTTCCGTTTTCTTTCTTGGAAAACATTGTTCTTGATAGCCCTCACTTCCGCTAGACGCGTAAGTGAATTGCAGGCCCTCGTGTCTGATCCCCCTTACACTCGGTTCTACAAAAATAGGGTAGTCCTACGGACTCACCCAAAATTTCTTCCAAATGTGGTCTCCCCTTTTCACATCAATCAGGAGGTGGTACTTCCAACCTTCTTTCCCAGACCACACTCCAGCCGAGCTGAAACGGTCCTCCATACCCTGGACTGTAGAAGGGCATTGAACTTCTACCTTGACCGTACGCGGGAGCACCGTAAAGCTGCTCAGCTTTTTGTGTCTTTTGACCCCAATAAATTGGGGCTCCCGGTCTCCAAGCGTACTCTGTCCATCTGGGTTGCGGACTGTATCTCTTGGGCTTATGGGGCAGCCGGACTCTCCTTGGAAGGTCGAGTCACGGCTCATTGCGTTCGGGCAAAGGCTACGTCAGTGGCTTACCTCTGCTCTGTTCCGCTGGCAGACATCTGCCGGGCCGCTACTTGGTCTTCGAGCCAGACTTTTGCGGTCCATTACTGTCTCGAGAGGGAGTCCCGCAGGGACAGTGCTTTCGGACAGGCAGTCCTCCGTAATCTCTTTGAGGTCTGAGCAACTCCTACCCTCCATCCCGGATGTGGGCTACCGGTGGGTGGTAATTCAGCGAAGATTCCTTCCTTCTGTGCTGCTGAGCTAGATGGAGCTCATTTTTGTGCTTAGGGTCTCCGGTAGCCTTAAGCTTGGGAGTCCCATATGTGAGGACTGACTTCCTGCTTGGTCCTGGAGAAAGCGTAGTTACTCACCTGTAACAGGTGTTCTCCAGGAGCAGCAGGAATCAGTCCTCACGACCCTCCCTCCTCCCCTTGGAGTTGCAATCATCTGCTTTAGTTTTTTTGCAAATTTTTATGCTGTCTTTTTTAGCTATGTCATCTGACTGGCTAAGATGGCACCCTTGGGCAGGAAGGCGACCGCGCATGCGCGCTGCAATTCCCAAAGGCTTTCTTTGAAAGCTGGGGAAAATTGCTCCGCGAGGGCTCCGTCGGCGCCGACGTCACCCATATGTGAGGACTGATTCCTGCTGCTCCTGGAGAACACCTGTTACAGGTGAGTAACTACGCTTTTTGTCCCTCCAATGGTGGCAGTCCACTCAAAACCTGTTGCTGGGGTCCCCTTTTCAACAACCTTTACCCCAGGCAACTCTCACAACAGATGCTTCTCCAATGGGTTGGCGAGCTCATCTGCAAGACCTCTCCACCCAAGGCATTTGGACTCCACAGGAGACTCATCTACATATCAATCTCTTAGAGCTCAGAGCAATCTTACTTGCTCTTTGAGTGTTCCACACCCTACTCAGCTACAAGACAGTCCTCATTCACACGGACAATCAAGTAGCCATGTTGTATGTGAACAAGCAGGGGGGAACAGGCTCTCTGTCGCTTTGCAATGAAGCTTTGCGACTATGGGCCCTCGCCAGAGAGCATCAAATTCATCTCCTGGCAGTGTGTCTTCCAGGCATACAAAGCTCTTGGGCAGACAGACTCAATCGAGTCCTGCTTCCACACGAATGGTCTCTGCATGCAAACCAGGTGGCCAAGATTTTTCAAATTTGGGGGACCCCGGACATAGACCTCTTTGCAAGTCCGTTGAATGCCAAACTTCCCCGGTTCTGTTCCAGAATTCCGGCTCAGGGCTCTCAGGCCAGGGATGCTTTCCTCCTTCACTGGGGTCAAGACTTCCTTTATGCCTTTCCACCCATTCCCCTATTTCCCAAAACCCTGTTAAAGCTTCAGAGAGACAGAGGCTGTATGATTCTCATAGCTCCACATTGGCCATGGCAAGTGTAGTACCCTCTGCTTCTACATCTCTCTCAAGCTCCCTCTCTGGAGTTAGGGTCTGCTCCAGATCTCCTGTCCCAGGAGGACGGAATGTTATGGCATCCCAATCCCCAGTCTCTGCATCTCAGGGCTTGGTTGCTGAAGGCCTAGATCTCCATGATCTTAACCTCCCTCAGCAAGTAAAGGATATTCTTTGTGCTTCCCGGAAGCCTTCCACAAGACGCTCTTATGCTTTCAAGTGGAAAAGTTTTACCATATAGTGTTCGCAGAAGGGTCTTAACCCCCTTGCGATACCTCTGGAATCATTACTGGAGTATTTCCTTCATTTATCCAATGCAGGACTTAAGACTAACTCAGTAAGAGTCCTTTTGAGTGCTATTGCAGCTTCTTTCAAGCCTCTAAATGGACAACCTATTTCCTCCCATCCTTTTATAGCAAGATTTATGAGAGGCCTTCTTCTAACTAAGCCTCCCATTAGGCCACCACCGGTGGCATGGGACTTAAAGCTGGTTCTTGGTCAGCTCATGAAGCCACCTTTCGAACCCTTAGCTACTACCTCATTGAAATTCCTTTCTTGGAAGGTTATTTTTCTCATTGCAATCACATCAGCACGTCGCATCAGTGAGTTGCAGGCACTAGTGGCTGATCCACCTTATACAAGGTTCAATCATGACAAGGTAATCCTTAGGGCTCATCCACACTTTATGCCAAAGGTGGTCTCGCCTTTACATCTAAACCAAGCGGTCTACCTGACTGTGTTTTTTCCAAGGCCTCATGCATCAAATGCAGAAAGGAATCTTCATACTTTGGACCTTAAAAGAGCTTTAGCCTTTTACTTACAAAGAACACAGCAACATAGAAAGTCCTCTCAACTCTTTGTTGCTTTTGATCCTTCTCATTTGGGGCTTCCAGTTTCCAAGAGAACACTGTCTAACTGGATTGCTCAGTGTATTTCCTTTGCCTATCAGAGTAAGAATCTTCCTCTGGAGGGCCATGTCACAGCTCACAATGTGAGAGCCATGGCAGCTTCAGTGGCTCATCTACACTCTGTGTCTATCGACGACATCTGTCGAGCAGCCACCTGGGCCTTGGTTCATACCTTCACAGCCTATTACTGCTTGGACAAGGACGCCCGCCAGTATGCTTTGTTTGTTCAGGCTGTTCTACAACACCTGTTCCATACCTAATCAACTCCTACCCACCATCCCTGGTTGGATGCCAGAGTTCCATTGGGGGGAAGTGGAGCCCTTTCACAGGGACACACAACTTCTGGGGTCTCTCCCTGGCATCTAAAGCTAGGGAGTCCCCATATGTGAAGACTACATTCCTGCTTGTTCCTGGAGATAGCATAGTTACTCACCTGTAACAGGTGATCTCCGGGAACAGAAGGAATTTAGTCTTCACAACCCACCCACCTCCCCTAGGAGTTGTATCTCTCTGTCTATCTCTTTCTCTTTCCCTCTCTCTCTCTTTGTCCCAGCTTTAAAAATCAACTGGAGAGAGGCAGTTGGGAAAGGCGGGAAGGCAGCACGCAGTTCTCCAGGACCAAGCAGGAAGTCAGTCCTCACATATGGGTGACGTCGGCGCCGACGGAGCCCTCGCGGAGCAATTTCCCCAGCTTTCAAAGAAAGCCTTTGGGAATTGCAGTGCGCATGCGCGGTCCCCTTCCCGCCCAAGGGTGCCATCTTGCTCAGTCGTCTTTTTTCCGCGGAGCCCTACAGACGCCGTTTGTGATCGCCGCTGAAAAAGTTGATTTTCTCTCTTATTTTTTATTCTTTCTCGGTTTGACGCCGGATCCTTTTTCCCGCCCGGACCCGCAACGCCGGTATCGGGTCCGTTTCTTTATTTTTCGGGTTTTTGTCCTTCGTGACAAGCGTTCACGCCATTTTTTTCATTTTCACTGGCAGCCCTGTCTTTTGACCTCGCAGGGGCCCTTTTTCCCTCGATGGCTGCCAGCGGGTTTAAGAAGTGTGATCGCTGTAAGAAACTTATGTCTTACCGACATACACGACTGCTGCCTCCGCTGCCTCGGACCCGATCATGACCCGATGATCTGTGGTCCGTGTGGCAAGATGTCCTCAAAAACCTTGAGGAGTCGGCAGCATCAACAGGAACGAATCTTCTCTGACTCCGCGTCCGGCCGGGCCCGGACCTCGTCAGAGGCTTTGACGTCCCAGGACTCTGGTCCTGAGCATCGTCGGAGTTCCTCTGAGCGGGGGTCTCCTACTCGGGAACATCATTGGCAGAAAAAACCCGCGAGGGCGGCGTCGGTGGACGCTCCTGGTTCCTCGAGGGCCAGGTCGCATAGCCCCGATAGCCGTCCCGGGTCCTCGGAGTCAGAGAGGCCTTCGAAACATCCTCGTCTCGAAATGGAGTCGCCTGGACACGTGAGTACTCGGGGCCCGGGTCGGGGGCTGCTGGGTCTCCTGAGCTTGGACTCAGGTTGACGGCCTTGGAGAGCAGTTTGGCTGCCTTCATGGACCAGCAGCGGGCATTGATCGCTGGCCTCGCCAATGCGTCTGCCCCGGCCACTGGGACGTCGACATCCAAGTCGACCCCGGAGACCGAGCCGATCCTCGAGTCCATGCGAGCTCGAGTCGATCCTCGGTCGCGGTCTCCCTCGGCCTCCCGTTCGGGACCGAGGTCGTCGACGCCGACACCCTCGGCGTCGGGGCGGAGGACTTCGGTTCCCACCCGACCGGAGCCACTCGATTCCTCCTCCGAGGAATCCGACTGGGAAACGGAGGACGAAGAGTCACCGGGTACTTTTCGGACTCGGTGTGTCCCATCGGACTCGCCCAAGTCCGAACCTCGGAGACGGTCCCCCCCAGAGGACACCCGGTTCTCGGACTTCGGGATATGGCCAAGGCCTTGGCGTTCCCCGCGGATCCCGAGGAGGAGCCTCGAGCCGAAGAGCTCGATGCCCTCCAGTATGACTCTCCCGCGAGGGAGGCCTTTACTGTACCGGTTCCTCTGATGCTGGAACGACTTCTCTTCCACATGTGGGAGAGCCCGGCGTCGGCGCCGGTGTTAAGCAAGCGGGTCGATTCCATTTATCGAGTCCGCAAGACTGACAGGCTTGGCTTCAGTCATCCGACCTCGAGCCATGGGTCCAGGACAAGTTGGTTGATGTCCCCTGCAGAGGTGAAAACCTCTTTGGCAAACCCATGGATGAAAAGGCTGCACAAATCGAGACCGAGACTCTGACCAGAACTAGGCTGTCCAGAAAAACCTCTGCCCCTTCTCAGAAGAAGAAGGAGGGCTCGGGGAAAAAGCCCTTTTACCCGAGGAAGGCGGCTGCCTATAAATACTACCCTCAGTATCAGGCCTCAGCAGCTCCCCAAAAGGGTCAGCAGGCCAAGGGACGGGGTAATGGGTCCCTTAGGCAGCAGGCCCCCAAGCCCACAACACCGGCCCCTGCTCAGCAGGGTGGGGGTTTTTGACTCCATCAGCATAGCCTCTTCCCCTCAGCTGGTTTCTCTCAGCACAGGAGGCCGGCTGGTCCACTTTGCCCACAGGTGGTCAGCCATCACATCCGATACCCGGGTACTTCATATAGTTCAGAAGGGCTATCTTCTACACTTTCACCAGGTACCTCCCTCCTACTTTCCAGGGGAGCCTCCAAGACTCCCTCTGCACAGGGACTTAATCCTTCAGGAGTTAGCGGGCCTTCTTCAGGACCATGCTGTGGAACCGGTGCCCCACCACCTGAGAGGTCACGGCTTTTATTCCAGGTACTTTCTGATACCAAAAAGAACGAGAGGCCTCAGACCCATCCTGGACTTACGAAACCTCAACAAGTTCCTGGCGAGGGAAAAGTTCAAGATGCTTACCCTTGGAATCCTGCTGCCCTACCTCCAGCGGGGAGACTGGCTATGCTCCTTAGATCTAAAGGATGCCTACACTCACATCCTTATTCATCCAGACCACAGACAATATCTTGGGTTTGTTGTGGGAGGAAATCATTACCAGTACAGAGTACTGCCCTTTGGCCTATCCTCCGCCCCCAGGGTGTTCATCAAATGCCTAGCAGTGGTGGTGGCCTATCTAAGACTTCAAGGCCTTTTTGTGTTTCCATACCTGGACGACTGGCTAATCAGGGCCTAGTCTTCCCAAGAGGCCTCTCAGGCCACTCATCGCACTGTGTCTCTGCTCCAGCACTTTGGATTTGTCATAAACTTCGCAAAGTCCACTTTGCTCCCCTCTCAAGATCTCAAATTCATCAGCGCAAGGTTAAGCACACTTCAGGCGCAGGCCTTCCTGCCTCTGGACAGGGCCCACAGGCTCATGGATCTCGCCAGCCACTTTCGCAGCAATTCCCTGGTCTCTGCCAGGCAATTTCTGCGACTGCTCGGCCATATGGCTTCCACGGTCCATGTGACCCCCAATGCCCGCCTGAACATGCGACCTGCTCAGTGGTGCCTTCGCACTCAATGGCATCAGGCCATGGGGAGCCTGACGGACTCAGTACAGGTCTCCGACCTGCTGGTCTCTTCTCTGCGGTGATGGCTTCATCTGCCAAACCTGCTACTTGGAGTGGATTTTCAATCTCCTCCGCCTTCTCAGGTACTAACAACCGATGCTTCTCTCCTGGGTTGGGGAGCACATTGCCAAGGGACATGTACTCAAGGCCTCTGGACTCCTTGGGAGTCTGCACAGCAGATAAACTTCCTAGAGCTCAGAGCCATCCGCCTAGCTCTGAGAGCCTTCTCCCACCTCACTTCTCACCAGTCTGTACTGGTCCAGACGGACAATCAAGTTGCAATGTTCTACGTGAACAAACAAGGAGGCACAGGCTCCTTCCTTCTCTGTGAGGAGGCACGACGGCTGTGCTCTTGGGCCGTCCACCACGGCATACTCCTCAAAGCGGTCTATCTCCCAGGTCAGGAAAATTACCTGGCAGACAAGCTAAGCAGGATCCTCCAACCACACGAGTGGAGATTGGATCCATTAGTGGTTCAGTGGATCTTTCTCAAGTGGGGATTCCCCACCATGGATCTGTTTGCCAGTCCTCTGAACCGGCAACTTTCCAGATTCTGCTCTCGACAACCGCATCCCCTCAGAGTAGCGGCGTATGCTTTTCTGATTCCATGGTCCACAGGCCTCTTGTATGCCTTTCCTCCCATGCCACTGGTGTCTCGAACACTCTTCAAAGTTCTCAGAGACAAAGCCTCGCTGATCCTGGTGGCTCCCCGGTGGCCGAGACAACCTTGGTTCCCGCTTCTAATGCAGCTGGCGGTGGACATTCCTCTTCCTCTGGGGTTTCAGCCCGATCTCCTGACACAGGATCAAGGGTCTCTCCTACACCCCAACCTCCAGTCCCTTCATCTGATGGCCTGGCTGCTGAAAGGGTAGTCCTTGCTCCCCTCCAGCTGCCTCGGGAGGCGGAAGAGGTTGTCTTGGCCTCGAGGAGGCCTGCCACCCGGAAGTCCTACGCTCTTAAGTGGCGTCGGTTCTCCATTTGGTGTGCTTAGCAGTCTAAGAATCCCTTCTCCTGCTTGGTAACAGTGGTCTTGCAATACTTGCTTTACCTCTCCAATCTGGGCCTTAAGTCCAACTCTGTCAGGGTCCACCTCAGTGTTCTCTCTGCACATCACGCACAGGTGGATGGTAGGCCTCTTTCCCACCACCCTTTGATGGCTCGTTTTCTCCGAGGCTGCCTTCTCCTTAAGCCTCCTTTGCGCCCACCAGCCCCTGAATGGGATCTGAATGTGGTCTTGCAGCGGCTTACCTGTCCGCCCTTTGAACCTATGGCTACTTGCCCTCTTTGTTTTCTTTCTTGGAAAACCTTGTTCTTGGTAGCCCTTACCTCTGCTAGGCGCGTTAGTGAACTGCAAGCCCTAGTGTCTGATCCTCCTTACACTAGGTTCTACAGGAATAGAGTGGTCTTACGGACTCACCCTAAGTTTCTTCCAAAGGTGGTTTCTCCTTTTCATCTCAACCAGGAGGTGGTTCTTCCGACCCTCTTTCCCAGTCCGCACTCCACCCGGGCTGAAATGGTCCTGCATACCCTGGACTGTAGGAGGGCCTTGTCCTTCTACCTTGACCGTACGTGGGAGCATAGGAGGGCTGTTCAGCTCTTCGTTTCTTTTGACCCCAATAAATTGGGACTATCTGTCTCCAAGCGTACTTTGTCCATTTGGGTAGCTGACTGTATCTCCTGGGCTTATGGCGCAGCCGGCCTCTCGTTGGAGGGTCGAGTCACGGCTCATCGTGTTAGGGCGAAGGCTGCGTCAGTGTCTCATCTCCGCTCTGTTCCGTTGGCAGACATCTGCCGGGCTGCTACTTGGTCTTCAAGCCAGACCTTTGCGGCCCATTACTGCCTGGAGAGGGAGTCCCGCAGGGACAGTGCTTTCGGTCAGGCAGTCCTCCATAATCTTTGAGGTTTAGGCAACTCCTACCCTCCGGCCCTGGTGTTGGGCTACCGGTCGGGGGTGTTTTCAGAGAAGATTCCTTCCTTCTGTGCTGCTGAGCTAGAGGGAGCTCATTTTTGTGCTTGAGGTCTCCGGTAGCCTTAAGCTTCGGAGTCCCATATGTGAGGACTGACTTCTTGCTTGGTCCTGGAGAAAGAGTAGTTACTCACCTGTAACAGGTGTTCTCCAGGAGCAGCAGGAATCAGTCCTCACAACCCTCCCTCCTCCCCTTGGAGTTGCAGTCTTATCTTTTCGTTTTTGCTAATTTTTTTGCTGTCTTTTAGCTATGTCATCAGACTGAGCAAGATGGCACCCTTGGGCGGGAAGGGGACCGCGCATGCGTGCTGCAATTCCCAAAGGCTTTCTTTGAAAGCTGGAGAAATTGCTCTGCGAGGGCTCCGTCGGCGCCGACGTCACCCATATGTGAGGACTGATTCCTGCTGCTCCTGGAGAACACCTGTTACAGGTGAGTAACTACTCTGCGCTGTGGGATGCTCCCAAAAGCTTTCTAATTGGACGCTGGGGAGCGTTCCCGCACAGGCTCCGTCGGTACCGACGATACCCATATGTGAAGACTAAATTCCTGCTGTTCCCGGAGATGACCTGTTACAGGTGAGTAACTATGCTTTCCTGTTGCTTTCTCATTATTGCCCACAATTGAGGCTGAGTGAGGCTTGCCATGTTTCTCCCATATACTTTGGGATAAATACTGAAAGGACCTCTGGTGGCTGAGGCAAATAGACAAATTAGAGTGATGTCATTGAAACCTGGGCTTTTCATTTGTTCTTTGTCTCCACCACTCTGCTGGTAGAGGAACACAACCCCCTTATCTGGATTGGTTTAGGGCGACTCTAGGAAAGTTAATTAACTGGTAAGTAAATGTCACTACTTGATCTCTCGTTTGAGGAGTCTGATGCAGAAGTAGAAGTACTTTAGCCTTCAAAGGATCATGTGGAGACTGGCACTATCTGCCTGTTCCAGAAGGGAAAACTGATGAATTGATTGCTTGAGTTTCATCCACCTTATAATTGGCTGATGTTCCTTGCGGTGGGACAGGCATCGCAGGTTCATCTGCTCCTACAGGGGATGCAGAAATTTACAGTAGTCTTCCCATTTCCAGAGGCTGTCAAAAGCATGTTCTGGTTGGAATTGGATCTTCCCAATTCCCCACCTAAGGATTAAAGGTGTGTAAGAAAATGTATGCTCTCCTGGAGGAGGTATGTGCTGCGTGGTTCAGCATGTCCAAAGTGGCTGTGCTGGTCATGGCGGCAGTCAAAAAGCGGGCCACCTTCCTGTGGAAGGAGGATCAGCCTTAAAGGATACTATGGATAGAAAGATGGGGTCTCTGCTGAAGAGCCTGTATGCACCAGCATCTGCTATTCTTCATTTGGCAGTGTGTGCAGGCCTGATGTCTTGAGCCTTGCTCCAATGGATTCAGTCTCTTCTGCTGGATAATACTTTATTTATTTAGAGGTTTTCTGTACCACCTTATCAAGTAGTCAGAGCAGTTACAATGAACAAATTAAATAAAAAGAACATTTTATAATAAACTGTAGTTAGTGGTATTAACAAGTTAGTAATCAACAAACGTTCGGTCCAAGATAACAGACAGTAACTTATTTACATGATTGCATATATACACAATGAGGGTTTGGGATTATTTACATATTTACACATATGTGTTGTCCTTACATAGGTCTGGCGATGAAGAGGATGCTGGGGGTGTATGTTAAGTATCTTGATCAGTGGGTATACTATGTTGGTGGAATATCACTTTGGGTTTGCTTGGTTCCATAATATTCAGAGAATAGTAGTGTCTTGATATTCTTTCTGAAGGTGGCTAGGTCTCCAATGTTTCTAAGTCTAGCTGGGAGGTAGTTCCATAGATTAGGGGCATAGTAAGAGAAGGCTGTATTACTTGTTGACTGTTTGGTCTTTCTGTATTCTGTTGGGATGTCTAGTGAGTTTTGAGCTTCTTTTCTTCTTTGGCTATTATTTGGGATCCTGTTAATAAGTATTCCTAGGTGTGATGGAGATGTAGCATAAGAACATAAGATATGCCATACTGGGTCAGATCAAGGTCCATCAAGCCCATTATCCTGTTTCCAACAGTGGCCAATCTAGGTCATAAGTACCTAGCAGTTTCCCCAAAAGACATAGGTTCCACAATGCATATAGTGGGTCAAGCAGTGATAACCCGGGTCCCTTTTAATAATGGTTTATGGACCTTTCCTCTAAGAACTTGTCCAAATCTTTTTTTAAACCCAGCTACACTAACGGCTTTTACTACATCCTCCCGTAACAAATTCCAGAGTTTGATTATACGTTGAGGGAAAAAATATTTTCTTTTATTAGTCTTAAATAGTTTATCCTGTAGCTTCATTGCATGTCCCCTAGTCTTTCTATATTCTGATGATGTAAAGAATCATGCATTAGCTTGAACGTGATGATTAGTTTTTTTATAATGGTTTCTGCTGAGTATGGGGAGCCAGTGTAGCTTTCATAATATGGAAGTGATGTGTTCAGATCTGGGAGTCTCCTGAATTATATGAACTGCTTTGTGTTGTGCCATCTGCAATGGTATCAATGCATGTTTTGGTAAGCCCTTTACGATGTTATTACAAAAATCGAGGTATGGGTACATCATGGCTTGGAAGACTGAGTGGAAATCGCATGGGTCTAGCAACGGTCTTAGATGCTGGAGCAGTCTAATCTTTCTGTAAATAGCTTGTGTTGTATTATTGATGTGGTATGCTAAGTTTAGATTTTGATCTAAAGTAATATTCAGTTATCTAACTTTATTCCTTAATTCCAGTATCGTTTCTTTATTTGTATTTTAGATGGAGGGGTGAAGTCTCTGTTCCTACTGATAAAGAGTACTTTGGTTTTATTGAAATTTATTCTGAAGTTATAAGACAGCAGGCATTGTGAGGCTTCATTGAAGCTGGAAGTTGGAAATTTCTGTATTGAAAGGGAGGCATATCATTATATCATCTGCATAAATGTGATAATGCTTCCGAAAGATGTCACAGATTGTTTGACGATAAATGTTAAACAGTAAGGCTGATAGGATCTGAAGGATAATACTACCCCTCTTTTGGGGTTTGTTACTGCCTTCCTTCTGATGCCATGTATGTTCTAGTCAGCTTGGTAGCTAGGAGTATTGGCCTATTGACTGTGTTGGATTTGGCTCTGCCATTGAGCAGAGGACACATCCTCCAAAGCTCAGCTAACTTAACTGGCTTTAAGGGAAGCTCCTTTTTAGGGCTCATTTGGAAAGGCTGGTGAAGGCCATGGGCGAGGCTAAGCTTTTTCACCTTCCAGATGATAGGCCAAAAGGGCCTAGGACGTGTACAGGGCCACTCCCTCCCCTTCCAGCATATGTCCGTTCATCGTGGGAACACTGGACTGACTTCCGGGGATCTTGGGTCGCCTCGTTATTATCCTGGAAAGCCTTTCTTCTCTTCTTCTGGATTTTGGATCCGTAGTCAGTCCTTTTGGGTGGGCTCATGGGCCGAGGGTCTGTATCCCCATCAGAGGGGGTCCCTCCCGTTCGACACAATAAAGGTTTGTGGGCCTATTCTCAGACGTCATCAAGGATTGTTTGGTGTTACACATCATTCAAAGCGGCTATGTCCTGGACTACAAAGAACCGATCCTGGAGACATTTATTGTCTCTCTATATGGGTCGGCAGACAAAATTGCTGCCATATGGGTCAAGTTGAACATGTTTCTGCACCTGAAGGCATTGGTGCCAGTTCCTCTGGCTGAGCAGGGCAAGGACAGATATTCCCGGGGGGGGGGGGGGAGTTGTGCCAAAGAAGTATGGTTTCTTCTGACCAATTCTCTACCTTCAGTCTGCACAGTTTCTAAAGCCTGCAAAACGTAAGTTACTGCCTCTATCTTTTTTGCTAATATAGATTTTAACTGTTATACCTTACTTTGGAAATATTCTGATGTGTAGCCCTTAAATCAGATAGCTGTGTGTGATACAGCAAGGAAAGAAAAAGTTCAGTGCAAATATTTGGCTTCCATTGTTTGAATTTTCTGGTACAAGCCAGCTCACAGGGGAAGGGCTAATTAGATCAGCTTACTGGCTGCCATAGTTCCTGTGTTTTTCAGTCTGCACAGTTTCTAAAGCCTGCAAAACACTAAGTTACAGCTTCTATCTTATTTTTGCTAATATAGATTTTAACTGTTATACCTTTGGGAATATTCTGACTGTGTAGCCCTAAAACCTGCAAAAGCTATAATTTTCTTTCTTATCTCTGCTGGTTTCTAGCTTCCAATATTGAGTTTAACTGTCTGTTTTGGGGAAATTGCTAATATAAAGTTTAACTGTGGTTGTACATTAAGCTTGGGGGATAATCTGACTGACTGCTTTTCTGGGTAGCCTTGGAGAAGATATCTGTGGGTGCCCCCAGTTCAGGAACAGCCTTCTGGCCAGAGACACTTAGGTTCCCGCCCACCCTACCCCTCACCCCCGCCCCCAGGGGCTGCATTGCCTATATAGTAATTGCATACGCTGCCATCTATCCTTTTAACTTTGGTTAAAGCCCACATCTTCTTCCTTTCTTCTTCTCTTTCTAGGACTGTTTATTCAGCATGTTGTGTATTCAGTGCAATAACTGCAGTACATTCATTCCGAGATGAATCATTTGGAACCTAAGAGCTTGTCCTGTGTGCCTCAGGTCAGCTGCCATGCATAAAGAACTGAATCTACTAAGGGAAGACCTAGCTGCCATGCATAAAGAGGTGACCCTACTGAGCGAGGAACTGGCTGCAATGAAGCGCACCTCTTCTAGGATACAAAGTCCACCACCGCTCCCACAAAGAATCAAACACCCCAGGAACAAATGGATCACAGTGGTTCTGGTAGATTGCGACCTGTGACACAGAGGCATCCTATGCATCAGGCGATATCCCTCCATAATGCCTTCTCTGCCTTGGCGAATGAGGATGCCCAATCCAAAGAAACTGAAGGGCCCTTAAATGAGACAGACAATGCGCAATCTCCTGCTAAAGGACCAAATATGAAGACAACACCAAACAGCAAACTATACTACTTGGTGATTCCATCATCAGTGGCACCAACTTGGGAACACCATTCAAAGGAGAGAAGATAGTCAAATGCCTCCCAGGCTCTTCAGCCAGCAGGAATACAAACCACATTGTTGAAGTGCTTAGCGCAGAAAGTGAACACTCCAAACTTGATGATGTTATTCACTTGGGCACAAATGACCTGGCTAGAAACAGTGCCTCTACAGTCCAAAAGGACTTCCAATCTCTGGAGTGCATTCTCAGAGGTTCTACCTGTTCTTGGTAAGGGGGCAATAAGGCTGCATCGCATTAACAGCTTTAATACATGGCTCTAGACCTGTTGCAAACAAGAAGGATTCAGATTTATTAGCGACTGGGGAAACAGATGGAACAACAAGAGGACTATACTGTGCTGATGGACTACATCTCTCTATCGCAGGGAAAAGAACCCTAAATGAAAAATTCAAGCAATATGTGGATATGCATTTCAACTAGAAAAAGGGGGTGACTGATGTGGAAGGTCAAGCTCTGGACGTCACCCCCTGCAAAAGCAGATTAAAACAAGAAACAACCACACTTTTAAACCACACATCAAAAACAAATTGGAATATGTAGGCAGAACAAAATCAATGCAAAATACACACAAGCCAGTTAAATGCTGGAAAGCAATGAGCACAAATGCTCGAAGCTTAGCCAACAAAGTTCAGGACCTGGAAGCCCTAATGGTGGAAATGGATTTGGACATTGTGGCCATTACAGAAACATGGCTTAATGAATTGCATGATTGGGATATAGCCATAGCTGGCTATAATCCATTCAGAAGAGACAGAGAAAACGGAAGAGGAGGAGGAGTAGCCTTGTATGTCAAAAGCAATATTAAAGCTACTGAAATGCAGGGGGCATGGGGAAAAGAAGAAGCGCTTTGGATTGTGTTGGAAAGAGGAGATGGCACTGTCATCCATACTGCTTTAGTCTACAGACCTCCGACACAAATTGAAGAGAGAGATAACGAACTGATTATAGATATTGCCAAGATAGCCACAAAGGGGGAAGTGATAATATTGGGTGACTTTAATCTACCGGATATGGATTGAATTACTCCTTCTGCAAATCTGGAAAGAAGCAAAAAAATTGTGGATGCTCTCCAAGATGCGTTACTTAGACAAATGGTGATGGAACCAACCAGGGAAAGCTCAACACTGGATTTAGTGCTCACCAACGGTGATAGTGTGTCGAATGTCTGCGTGATTGCCCCTGTGAGCAGCAGTGATCATCGCATGGTGTGGTTTGAGATAAAAGCCATGGTACAAGGCCAATCATAGCAAGCTCAAAGTCCTAAACTTCCAAAACACCGACTTCAATAAAATGGCCGAGTACCTAAAGGAGGAGCTGACAGGGTGGAAGGAGATAAGGGAAATGGAATTGCAATGGGCTAAACTAAAGGTGGCAATAAAAGGGGCAACAGATAAATATGTAAGAAAAGTAAACAAAAACAAGAGGAGAAGAAAACCTGTTTGTTTTCCAAAGAAGTGGCTGCTCAAATAAAGGCGAAAAACACAGCTTTCGCAAAATTCAAAAGCTCACAGAGGAGCACTGAAATGAATACAGGATCAAACTCAAAAAGACAAAAAGAGAAATAAGGATAACAAAATCAAAGGCAGAGGAAAAGATGGCTAAAGATGTTAAGTGTGACGACAAAACTTTCTTCAGGTATATTCGGGAAAGGAAGAAGATCAGAGGTGGAATTGCAGGACTCAGAAGTGCTGCGAACGGACTCGTGGAAAGTGACATTGAAAAAATGAAATTGCTAAACGATTACTTCTGCTCTGTTTTTACTAAAGAAAGTCCTGGAGAAGGACCTCTTGTGACTCCCAAATATAAAAATGGGAATGAAGTAGATACCACACCATTCACAGAAGATGAAGTGTTAGAGCAACTTGCAAAACAGAAAGTGGACAAGGCCATGGGACCGGATGGGATACATCCCAGGATACTGAAAGAGCTCAGAGGTTCTTACAGGGCCGTTAAAGGATGTTTTCAACAGATCCTTGGAAACAGGAGAGGTTCCTCAGGACTGGAGAATGGCTGATGTCGTACCTCTACACAAAAGTGGTGACAGGGAAGAAGTGTCAAACTTACATGCCTGTGAGCCTTACCTTGGTGGCGGGAAAAGTAATGGAGGCACTCCTGAAAGAGCGAATAGTGAACTTTCTCAAAGCCAGCAGGTTGCAAGACCCGAGGCAACATGGTTTTACCAAAGGACGATCTTGCCAAACAAATCTGATTGAGTTCTTTGACTGGGTGACCAGGGAGCTAGATCAGGAGCATGCGATGGATGTCATCTACCTGGATTTCAGCAAAGCCTTTGATACTGTTCCTCATAGGAGGCTTATCAGTAAACTCAGTAGCTTGGGAACGGATCCGAAGATGGTAAATTGGATCAGAAATTGGTTGACTGACAGACGACAGAAGGTGATGGTAAATGGAGCTCACTCAGATGAAGGGAAGGTGATTAGCGGGGTGCCCCAGGGGGGTCGGTCCTGGGCCCGGCACTGTTCAATGTATTTGTGAGTGATATTGCTGAAGGACTGAATGGAAAAGTCTGTCTTTTTGCAGATGACACAAACATTTGCAACAGAGTGGACTTCCCCGAGGGAGTGGTTAACATGAGGAAAGATCTACAAAAGCTGGAAGAATGATCTAATGCTTGCCAATTAAGATTTAATGCAAAGAAGTGCAGAGCCATGCACTTGGGTAGCAGAAATCCAAGGGAAATGTATGCGATAGGGGGTGAGAGGTTGGTGTGCACGGATCAGGAGAAAGACCTTGGTGTGATTATTTCTGAAGATCTGAAGGTGGCAAAACAGTGCGACAAGGCGGTGGCAAAAGCCAAGAGGCTGTTGGGCTGCATACAAAGAGGAATTACCAGCAGAAAGAAAGAGGTACTTATGCCACTGTACAAGTCACTGGTGAGGCCTCACTTGGAATACTGTGTTCAGTTTTGGAGTCCATACCTCGCAAAGGATGTAAAAAGACTGGAAACTGTTTAGAGGAAGGCGACCAAAATGATTTGGAGCCTGCGTCAGAAGACTTATGAGAAGAGACTTGAAGACCTAAACATGTACACTTTGGAGGAGAGGAGGGGCAGGGGAGATATTAAATACTTAAAGGGAAATAATGAACAAACAAACCTCTTCCAAAGACGGGGAAGCTGTAAAACTAGAGGGAATAACAGGAAACTGCAAGGTGGTAAATTGAAAGGCAATGTCAGGAAAGGATGGTGGATGCTTGGAATGCCCTCCCGATGGAAGTGGTGGGGGCAAACACGGTGACGGAATTCAAAATGGCATGGGACAGACAGTGGATCCCTTTACAGCAACAGGATAAAATCCAAATAAACTGAAACATCTACTTTCTCAACAAATAGGGGTGTCCTCCATGGAATGGTGGGTTCACCCCCTGAGCAGAGACATGGGGAGGAGTGGCCTACATGGAGCGGCAGGTGCAACTACTCTTGCCATCATACTGGGCAGACTAGATGGGCCGTACTGGTCTTTCTCCAGGACCAAGCAGGAAGTCAGTCCTCACATATGGGTGACGTCGGCGCCAACAGAGCCCTCGTGAGGAGCATTTCCCCAGCTTTCAAAGAAAGCCTTTGGGAATTGCAGCATGCATGCGCGGTCCCCTTCCCGCCCAAGGTGCCATCTTGCTCAGTCTTCTTTTTTCCGCGGAGCCCGACGGACATAGTTCGTTTTTCACCGAGGAAAAAGTTGATTTTCCCTATTTTTTCTCTTTTTTCTTCGGTTCGATGCCGGATCCTTTTCCCGCCTTGGACCGATACGCCGGTATCGAGTCCTCTCTCTCTTTTTCGGTTTTTGTCCTTTGTGACTAGCGTTCGCGCCATTTTTCTTTTTTCCTTGGCAGCCCGGTCTTTTGACCTCGCAGGGGCCCTTTTTCCCCCGATGGCTACCAGCAGGTTTAAAAAGTGTGATCGGTGTAAGAAGCTTATGTCTCTTACCGACACACATGACTGCTGCCTCGGACCCGATCATGACCCGATGATCTGTGGTCCGTGTGGCAAAATGTCCTCGAAGGCGTTGAAGAGTCGGCAGCACCAAAAGGATAGTATCTTTTCTGACTCCGCGTCCGGACGGGCCCGGACCTCGTCAGAGGCCTCGACGTCTCGGGACTCCGGCCCCGAGCAGCATCGGGATCCCTCTGAGTGGGGGTCTCCTTCGCGGGAACATCGCAGGAAGAAGAAACCCGCGAGGACGGCGTCGGTGGACGCTCCTGGTTCCTCGAGGGCCAGGTCGCATAGCCCTGATAGCCGTCCCGGCTCTTCGCAGTCGGAGAGGCCTACCAAGCATCCTCGTATCGAGATGGAGTCTCCTGGACACGTAAGTGCTGTAGTCCTCGTGGACTCTCCTCCAGGGGAGCCGACGTCGGGGCCCGAGTCGGGGGCTGCTGGGTCTCCTGAGCTCGGACTCAGGTTGACGGCCTTGGAGAGCAGCTTCGCTGCCTTCATGGAACAGCAGCGGGCATTGATCGCCGGTCTCACCGGTTCATTTGCCCCCGACCTCCGGGACCTCGACGTCCAAGTCGACCCCGGAGGCCGAGCCGATCCTCGAGTCCATGCGGGCTCGAGTCGATCCTCGGCCTCCTATTTGGGACCGAGGTCGTCGACGCCGGTACCCTCGGCATCGGGGCGGAGGGCATCGGTGCCCGCCTGAACGGAGCCGCTCAATTCCTCCTCCAAGGAGTCAGGCTGGGAGACGGAGGACGAAGAGTCACTCGATACTTTTCGGACTCGGTGTGTCCCATCGGACTCACCGGAGTCCGAACCTCGGAGACGATCCCCACCGGAGGATACCCGGTTCTCGGACTTCGTGCGGGATATGGCCAAGGCCTTGGCTTTCCCTGCGGATCCCGAGGAGGAGCCTCGAGCCAAGGAGCTCGAGGCCCTCCAGTATAACTCTCCCCCGAAGGAGGCCTTTACTGTTCCGGTTTCTCCGATGCTGGAGCGGCTGCTCTTCCACATGTGGGAGACCCCAGCCTCGACGCTGGTCTTAAGAAAGCAGGTCGATTCAATCTATCGAGTCCGCAAGAGCCTCGGGTTCCAAAAGGCGCAATTACCGCACCACTCCATGGTTGTGGAATCGGCCATGCATCGACTGAAAAGTCAGAAGATGCACTCCTCGGTGCCTCCCGGCCAGGAGGCCAGGAACCTGGATGCCCTCGGTAAGAAGTGCTTCCAGGGCTCTATGCTTGCTTGCCGTGTCCAGACTTACCAGCTCAAACAAAAACCAAAGGGCGAGCAGGATAAAGGTCACTGGCACTTTATTAACGAACACCCCAACGCGTTTCGGCAGGTGCCTTCATCAGGGGGTAAACAGGACTGCAGAATTAATTTAAAAACAATAACATCAAAATTAACACGTGATAAAATAAAAATACAATAAATATAAAGAAAACCCAATATATGTAATAAATACAAAATCATAAAAGACCACAAGAGAATAAATATATACTTACACGTTGTACTTCTAATAATGCTTAAAAAAAGCACATAAAGAGTGTGTGACCAATAGTGCAATAAAAATGCTGAAAAAAACAATTGATATGTTAGAACGTGAATGAAAATAAAATAGATACGTATTAAACTCAAGATTAGAGGAAATGGGAAACCCAGACCAGAAGACACACAGTAGGGAATAATCATGACAAAACCACATACAATAATATTCATATAGAATAAATAATTAATAGATAAAAACACCAATAAATATTTTAAATACATCAATATACGACTAAACAAGTACAATCAGTACAAAAAGGTGTATTTAAAACAGCTAATAGCAGCTGATTATGAACTAATTAAAACAAATATAATAAAAATAAAACATTCCAGTAGATAAAACATACGGTAAAAATAAAATAGATAAAAATAAAAATAATATTAATAATAATAATAAAAGATAAGAACACCAATAAATAATTTAAATAAATCAATGTTCGGCTAAACGGGTACAACCAGTACATAAAAATGTATTAAAAACAGCCAATAACAGCTGATTATGAACTAATTAAAACAAATAAAGAGAAACATTCCATTAGATAAAACATACAGCGCTCAATAAAAATAATATAAAAATAAACAAAACATAATTAATAAAAATCGATATAACAAATAATAATGGAAAACAAATCCATAAAATAAAACATATAATAATCAATGAAAATAATAATAATGACACAATTAATATAGATCTATCTAAAGTGATAAGAAAAAAGAAAAAAGAAGAAGAACAGCAAACTGTCTACCTGCAAATAACCGTCAATGCGGTACTCATCTGTCTCAAGACCTAATAACAAATTCTAAATTGTATTTATAATTGAAATGGAAAAAGTAAAGGAAGGGGAAAGGAAGGGGAGGAGAGGAGGAGGAGGAGGGGAGGGAAGGGGAGGAGGAGGAGGAGGGGAGGGAAGGGAAGAAAGGGGGGGGAAGGGGAGGGGAAAGGGAAAGAGGGGGAAGGGGAGAAAAGGATAGGGGGAGGGGAAGGGGGAAGGAGAGAGGGGAGAGGGAAAAGGGAAAAAAAGGGAAAGGGGAGGGGAAAGGAAGGAGGGGAGAGAGAGAGGGGGAAGGGGGTGGGAGGGGGGAGGGGGAGGGGAAGAGAGGGAGAAAGAAAGAAAAAAAGGGGGGAAAAGATAGAAGGAAAGGAAAAGAGGTGATAACTTCCTTGTATAGTACTACTATACCTAACCAATGTGGAAAGTAAATACGAGGGAAAACAGAAAAGAAATATTACATGACTTTACAGCTGATGCCGTTCTTGCAAGAAGACTTGTAACAAACATTATAAGGAAAAAAATTTTATAAGGAAAAAAATTTTTTAGGAAAAAAATTTTTTGGGCATATCTTGGAATGGATATAAAGATATATTACTAAAAGATATATGTAAAAAAACCAAGGAGAAATTCATCCAAAACATGCTAATGCCGCAGCGCTTAAACAGATAAAAACTCTTACTTAAATGAACCCAATGAGGGAGACTAGCACAAAGTTAAAAAATAATAAATAAATTAAATGAATAAAAGAACAGTTCAAATGCTGCCGCTCATTTAGATGTACTTTGTGTGATGAATATAAAAGAATAGTGTGAGAAACAGTTGCACACATACCCAAAAAAAACGGCGGGAAAGGGGCCGACTTAAAAAAGAAGACCGCGCTGAATTCTAACGTGGTTTAAGAAAGGAGCGAGCCTACCTGTGTATTGCACGATTGGAGAAAACTCTGAGAGAACTTTAAAAAACATTAAAGAATACCGATTGAAGACAACATGTCAGGAAAACACACATACCTAAAAACCGGCAGCAGAACCGGAAACAGCTATGAGTAAACGCGCTGTTTTTTGACGCGATTTAAAGAGCCCACGTCACAAAATTACCATGAATGAATATGCATTAAAAAATGTAGTGCAATGAAATAATGCACTAAAAGTCACATATAAATATGAATAAAAGGGGGAATGATGAAAAATGCAATACATTGAGCAAATTATCAATAGTATTCAATAGAAGCTTAACTAGAAAGAAAACCATGACAGTTGTGCAGTGACTTCAACGACCTTAAAAAACGAACCTTAAAAACAGAACGGAGCACAATGATATGAGTGCCCTAACTAAACTAACAGGGAAAGCAATAATTTTTATAACCTAATGGACTGTATTATGCACAAGTAAAGAATAAAAATGTTAAAAAATACAAAAATAAATGTTTTAGGTGTATTAGAATTGATAAAGAAAAGAACTGACTATAATATATGAACTAAAAATGCATAAAGGGTAACCATGCACACATAATATGAAAAAAAATATAATAAAATATAAGATATAATATTATGACTAAATTAAAATATCAAATATCGTGATAAGTAAAAAGAAAAATGAAAAGTAATAAAAATATATTGTACATCCAAACCATAAAAACCCAAAGAATTATTGATATCAAAAAGCAGCAATAGCTGTGAAATATCAAAATATGGAAATAATATTAAAAACATAAAAAATCACAGAAACACCGACAAATTGAATTCTTGATTAAGACCTAGTGGTTCAAGTGATTGGAGCTCATAAATATATCGTTGTTCCAACCTAAGTAAAATCTTGTCCATGTCACCTCCTCTCCAATGTGGATGTACTACCTTGATGACAAAAAACTTCAGATCAGAGATTGAATGGCCTTTATTGATCCAATGTTGTACTAATGGTTTATCTTCCACCCGTCTATTCAAACAACTTTTGTGTTCGATAATGCGCGTCTTAACAGGACGGCTAGTTTTTCCAACGTAAAAAAGCTTGCAGGGACACATCACAACATATATCACATTACTTGTATTGCAATTTGAAAAATGAGGTAAGAAGAATTTTTTGGCTGTAATAGGATGTACAAACACATCTTTAAAGGATAAACTATTCAAACAAACGGAACACCTTTAAAGATGTGTTTGTACATCCTATTACAGCCAAAAAATTCTTCTTACCTCATTTTTCAAATTGCAATACAAGTAATGTGATATATGTTGTGATGTGTCCCTGCAAGCTTTTTTACGTTGAAAAAACTAGCCGTCCTGTTAAGACGCGCATTATCGAACACAAAAGTTGTTTGAATAGACGGGTGGAAGATAAACCATTAGTACAACATTGGATCAATAAAGGCCATTCAATCTCTGATCTGAAGTTTTTTGTCATCAAGGTAGTACATCCACATTGGAGAGGAGGTGACATGGACAAGATTTTACTTAGGTTGGAACAACGATATATTTATGAGCTCCAATCACTTGAACCACTAGGTCTTAATCAAGAATTCAATTTGTCGGTGTTTCTGTGATTTTTTATGTTTTTAATATTATTTCCATATTTTGATATTTCACAGCTATTGCTGCTTTTTGATATCAATAATTCTTTGGGTTTTTATGGTTTGGATGTACAATATATTTTTATTACTTTTTCATTTTTCTTTTTACTTATCACGATATTTGATATTTTAATTTAGTCATAATATTATATCTTATATTTTATTATATTTTTTTTCATATTATGTGTGCATGGTTACCCTTTATGCATTTTTAGTTCATATATTATAGTCAGTTCTTTTCTTTATCAATTCTAATACACCTAAAACATTTATTTTTGTATTTTTTAACATTTTTATTCTTTACTTGTGCATAATACAGTCCATTAGGTTATAAAAATTATTGCTTTCCCTGTTAGTTTAGTTAGGGCACTCATATCATTGTGCTCCGTTCTGTTTTTAAGGTTCGTTTTTTAAGGTCGTTGAAGTCACTGCACAACTGTCATGGTTTTCTTTCTAGTTAAGCTTCTATTGAATACTATTGATAATTTGCTCAATGTATTGCATTTTTCATCATTCCCCCTTTTATTCATATTTATATGTGACTTTTAGTGCATTATTTCATTGCACTACATTTTTTAATGCATATTCATTCATGGTAATTTTGTGACGTGGGCTCTTTAAATCGCGTCAAAAAACAGCGCGTTTACTCATAGCTGTTTCCGGTTCTGCTGCCGGTTTTTAGGTATGTGTGTTTTCCTGACATGTTGTCTTCAATCGGTATTCTTTAATGTTTTTTTAAAGTTCTCTCAGAGTTTTCTCCAATCGTGCAATACACAGGTAGGCTCGCTCCTTTCTTAAACCACGTTAGAATTCAGCGCGGTCTTCTTTTTTAAGTCGGCCCCTTTCCCGCCGTTTTTTTTGGGTATGTGTGCAACTGTTTCTCACACTATTCTTTTATATTCATCACACAAAGTACATCTAAATGAGCGGCAGCATTTGAACTGTTCTTTTATTCATTTAATTTATTTATTATTTTTTAACTTTGTGCTAGTCTCCCTCATTGGGTTCATTTAAGTAAGAGTTTTTATCTGTTTAAGCGCTGCGGCATTAGCATGTTTTGGATGAATTTCTCCTTGGTTTTTTTACATATATCTTTTAGTAATATATCTTTATATCCATTCCAAGATATGCCCAAAAAATTTTTTTCCTAAAAAATTTTTTTCCTTATAAAATTTTTTTTCCTTATAATGTTTGTTACAAGTCTTCTTGCAAGAACGGCATCAGCTGTAAAGTCATGTAATATTTCTTTTCTGTTTTCCCTCGTATTTACTTTCCACATTGGTTAGGTATAGTAGTACTATACAAGGAAGTTATCACCTCTTTTCCTTTCCTTCTATCTTTCCCCCCTTTTTTCTTTCTTTCTCCCTCTCTTCCCCTCCCCCTCCCCCCTCCCACCCCCTTCCCCCTCTCTCTCTCCCCTCCTTCCTTTCCCCTCCCCTTTCCCTTTTTTTCCCTTTTCCCTCTCCCCTCTCTCCTTCCCCCTTCCCCTCCCCCTATCCTTTTCTCCCCTTCCCCCTCTTTCCCTTTCCCCTCCCCTTCCCCCCCCTTTCTTCCCTTCCCTCCCCTCCTCCTCCTCCTCCCCTTCCCTCCCCTCCTCCTCCTCTCCTCCCCTCCCCTCCTCCTCCTCCTTTCCTCCCCTTCCTTTCCCCTTCCTTTACTTTTTCCATTTCAATTATAAATACAATTTAGAATTTGTTATTAGGTCTTGAGACAGATGAGTACCGCATTGACGGTTATTTGCAGGTAGACAGTTTGCTGTTCTTCTTCTTTTTTCTTTCTTTTTCTTATCACTTTAGATAGATCTATATTAATTGTGTCATTATTATTATTATTTTCATTGATTATTATATGTTTTATTTTATGGATTTGTTTTCCATTATTATTTGTTATATCGATTTTTATTAATTATGTTTTGTTTATTTTTATATATTATTTTATTGAGCGCTGTATGTTTTATCTAATGGAATGTTTCTCTTTATTTGTTTTAATTAGTTCATAATCAGCTGTTATTGGCTGTTTTTAATACATTTTTATGTACTGGTTGTACCCGTTTAGCCGAACATTGATTTATTTAAATTATTTATTGGTGTTCTTATCTTTTATTATTATTATTAATATTATATTTATTTTTATTTTTATCTATTTTATTTTTACCGTATGTTTTATCTACTGGAATGTTTTATTTTTATTATTATATTTGTTTTAATTAGTTCATAATCAGCTGCTATTAGCTGTTTTAAATACACCTTTTTGTACTGATTGTACTTGTTTAGTCGTATATTGATGTATTTAAAATATTTATTGGTGTTTTTATCTATTAATTATTTATTCTATATGAATATTATTGTATGTGGTTTTGTCATGATTATTCCCTACTGTGTGTCTTCTGGTCTGGGTTTCCCATTTCCTCTAATCTTGAGTTTAATACGTATCTATTTTATTTTCATTCACGTTCTAACATATCAATTGTTTTTTTCAGCATTTTTATTGCACTATTGGTCACACACTCTTTATGTGCTTTTTAAAGCATTATTAGAAGTACAACGTGTAAGTATATATTTATTCTCTTGTGGTCTTTTATGATTTTGTATTTATTACATATATTGGGTTTTCTTTATATTTATTGTATTTTTATTTTATCACGTGTTAATTTTGATGTTATTGTTTTTAAATTAATTCTGCAGTCCTGTTTACCCCCTGATGAAGGCACCTGCCGAAACGCGTTGGGGTGTTCGTTAATAAAGTGCCAGTGACCTTTATCCTGCTCGCCCTTTGGTTTTTGTTTGGACTTCTGCGAGTTCGGTGCAGACTTACCAGCTCTACATGGGCATGTACCTCCGAGACCTGGCAAAGGAGATTGCCGGGTTCTCTGCTGGTCTCTCCGAGGAACCTTTGCAGAGGTTCCAGGCCTTGTCCACCGATATTCGGGAGTGCTCAAAGTTTATCTCTCGAGCAGCCTACGATGGCTTCGAGGCTTCGGCCCGAGTAACTGGGACCGGCATCGGTGCCCGCCGACAGGCTTGGCTACAGTCATCCGACCTCGAGCCATGGGTACAGGACAAGTTGGTCGATGTCCCCTGCCGGGGTGAAAACCTTTACGGCAAACCCATGCCTGAAAAGGCTGCTGAACTCGAGACTGAGACTCTCACCAGGACTAGGCTGTCCAGAAAAACCTCTGCCCCTTCTCAGAAAAAGAAGGGCTCGGGGAAAAAGACCTTTTACCCGAGGAAGTCATCTGCCTATCAACAAAACCCTCATTATCAGGCCTCTGCAGCTCCCCAACAGGGTCAGCAGGCCAAGGGGCAGTGTCATGGGCTCCGTAGGCAGAAGACCCCCAAGCCACCAACACCGGCCCCTGCTCAGCACGGTGGGGGTTTTTGACTCCAGTGGCATAGCCTCTCCTCCTCAGCTGGGCCCCCTCAGCAAAGGAGGCCGGCTGACCCTGTATGCCCACAGGTGGTCAGCCGTAATAAGGGATACCTGGGTACTCAGCATAGTCCAGAGGGGCTATCTTCTCCACTTCCACCAGATACCTCCCTCCTACTTTCCAGGGGAGCCTCCAAGACTCCCTCTGCACATGGACCTACTCCTTCAGGAGTTAGCATGTCTACTAAAGGAACAGGCTATGGAACCGGTGCCCCACCACCTGAGAGGTCACGGCTTTTATTCCAGGTACTTTCTGGTACCAAAAAGAACAGGAGGCCTCAGACCCATCCTAGACTTGCGCAACCTCAACAAGTTCCTGGAGAGGGAAAAGTTCAAGATGCTTACCCTTGGAATCCTGCTGCCCTACCTCCAGCAGGGAGATTGGCTATGCTCCTTAGATCTAAAGGATGCTTATACTCACATCCTTATTCATCCAGACCACAGACAATATCTCAGATTTGTTGTGGGAGGAAACCACTATCAGTACAGAGTACTACCCTTTGGCCTGTCCTCTGCTCTCAGGGTGTTCACCAAGTGCCTGGCGGTGGTGGCGGCCTACCTGAGGCTTCAAGGTCTTTTTGTGTTTCCGTACCTGGACGACTGGCTCATAAGGGGCCAGTCTTCCCAGGAGGCCAATCAAGCCACCCTTCGCACTGTGGCTCTGCTTTAGCACTTGGGGTTTGTCATAAACTTCGAAAAGTCCACTTTGCTCCCGTCCCAGAACTTAGAATTCATAGGAGCAAGGCTAGACACTCTTCAGGCGAAGGCTTTTCTGCCAAGGGACAGAGCCGACAGGCTGATCGATCTGGCCATGCAGTTTCGCAGCAATTCCCTGGTCTCTGCCAGGCAATTCCTGAGACTACTCGGCCTTATGGCTTCCACGGTTCATGTCACCCCCAATGCCCGCCTGCACATGCGGCCTGCTCAATGGAGCCTTCGCACTCAGTGGCATCAGGCCACGGGGAGCCTAGCGGATTCATTAAAAATATCAGACCTGCTAGTCTCCTCTCTGCAATGGTGGCTTCATCTTCCGAATCTGGTACTCGGAGTGGTTTTTCAATCTCCTCCGCATTCTCAAGTGCTGACGACAGATGCTTCTCTTCTAGGTTGGGGAGCGCATTGCCAAGGGACATGTACTCAGGGTCTCTGGACCCCTTGGGAGGCTGCTCAACAGATAAACTTCCTGGAGCTACGGGCGATACGCCTAGCTCTGAGAGCCTTCTCCCACCTCGCCTCTCACCAGTCTGTACTGGTCCAAACGGACAATCAAGTTGCCATGTTCTACGTGAACAAACAAGGAGGCACAGGCTCCTTCCTTCTATGTCAGGAGGCACAACGGCTGTGCTCTTGGGCTGTCAATCACGGAATCCTCCTCAAGGCTGTCTACCTCCCAGTTTAAGAAAATTACCTGGCGGACAGACTGAGCAGGATCCTACAACCACACGAATGGAGGTTGAACCCGTTGGTGTTTCAGCAGGTCTTTCTCAGGTGGGGCCTCCCCACCATGGATCTTTTCGTCAGTCCTCTGAACCGGCAACTCCCGAGATTCTGCTCCAGACAACCGTATCCTCTCAGAGTAGCAGCGGATGCGTTTCTGATCTCATGGTCCACAGGACTACTGTATGCGTTTTTCCCCCACGCCACTAGTGTCCACTAGTTCAAAGTCCTCAAGGACGGGGCTTCATTGATCCTGATAGCCCCCAGGTGGCCGAGGCAACCGTGGTTCCCGCTTCTACTGCAACTGGCGGTGGACACCCCTCTTCCTCTGGGGTTTCAGCACGATCTCCTGTCTCAGGATCAGGGGACTCTCTTGCACCCCAACCTCCAGTTCCTTCATCTGATGGCCTGGCTGCTGAAAGGGTAGTCATGGCTCCCCTACTATTGCCTTGAGAGGTGGAAGATGTAGTCTTAGCCTCTAGACGGCAATCCACCAGGAAATCCTACGCTCTTAAGTGGCGTAGATTCTCCGCATGGTGTGCTCAGCACAGCGAGAATCCCTTCTTGTGCTTGGTAGTGGTAGTATTGCAATATTTGCTCTACCTCTCCAATCTGGGCCTTAAGTCCATCTCTGTTAGGGTTCACCTCAGTGCTCTCTCAGCGCACCACTCACCGGTGGATGGAAGGCCTCTTTCCAACCACCCTTTGGTGGCTCCTTTTCTCAGAGGCCTCCTTCTGCTTAAGCCTCCTTTGCGTCCACCAGCCCCTGATTGGGATCTGAATCTGGTCTTACAGTGGATTACTTGTCCGCCCTTTGAACCTATGGCTACCTGCCCTCTCCGTTTTCTCTCCTGGAAAACCTTGTTTCTGGTAGCTCTTACCTCTGCTAGGCGAGTGAGTGAACTTCAGGCACTAGTGTCTGATCCCCCTTACACTAGGTTCTACAGGAATAGGGTAGTCTTACGGACTCACCTGAAGTTTCTTCCTAAGGTTGTCTCGCCTTTTCACCTCAATCAGGAGGTGGTTCTTCCGACCTTCTTTCCCAGGCCGCATGCCACCCGGGCTGAGATGGTCCTGCATACCCTGGACTGTAGGAGGGCGTTGTCCTTCTACCTTGACCGTACGCGGGAGCATCAGAGGGCTGTTCAGCTCTTCGTTTCTTTTGACCCCAATAAGTTGGGGCTACCTGTCTCAAAGCGTACTTTGTCCATGTGGATCGCTGACTGTATCGCCTGGGCTTATGGGGTAGCCGGCCTCTCGTTGGAGGGTCGAGTCACTGCTCATCGTGTCAGGGTGAAGGCTGCGTCAGTGGCTCATCTCCGCTCTGTTCCTTTGGCAGACATCTGCCCGGGCCGCTACTTGATCTTCAAGCCAGACTTTTGCGGCCCATTACTGCCTTGAGAGGGAGTCCCGCAGGGACAGTGCTTTCGGACAGGCAGTACTCCATAATCTCTTTGGGGTTTAGGCAACTCCTACCCTCTGGCCCTGGTGTTGGGCTACCGGTCGGGGGCGTTCTCAGAGAAGATTCCTTCCTTACGTACTGACGAGCTAGAGGGAGCTCATTTTTTTCCGCTTGAGGTCTCCGGTAGCCTTAAGCTGGGGAGTCCCATATGTGAGGACTGACTTCCTGCTTGGTCCTGAAGAAAGAGTAGTTACTCACCTGTAACAGGTGTTCTCCAGGAGCAGCAGTAATCAGTCCTCACAACCCTCCCTCCTCCCCTTGGAGTTGCAGTCATATGATTTATTTTGCTAATTTTTTTGCTGTCTTTTAGCTATGTCATCAGACTGAGCAAGATAGCACCCTTGGGCGGAAAGGGGACTGCGCATGCGTGCTGCAATTCCCAAAGGCTTTCTTTGAAAGCTGGGGAAATGCTCCGCACGAGGGCTCCGTCGGCACCGACGTCACCCATATGTGAGGACTGATTCCTGCTGCTCCTGGAGAACACCTGTTAAGGTGAGTAACTACTCTTTATCTGCCGTCATTTACTATGTTACTATGCTATTTCAAGGGGGTTGTTGCTCATTTTCATGTGTCGCGCTTCCGAATGGAAACTCTTGAGTGCTGTGATTCCAGTGGTATACTGATGAGAGTTCCTGGGGTCTCTGGCTTTGGCCAAAACTTATTTTCATATCCCTATCCGGGAGGATCAGCAGGGATTTCTGCCTTTTGCCGTGTTTGGTTTACAGCTTCAGTTTGCTGCCCTTCCCTTTGGCCTCTCCACTGCCCGAACAACGTTCTCTAAGGTCATGGTGGTGACAGCTACTGTGCTACGGCACCAAGGAATATGTGTACACTCATATCTGGACATCTGGCTCATCCAAGCCTGTTTTGTGTCTGACACATCTGGTTTCAGCCCAAGCTCTGATTCTTTTTATGGGCTATAGTCGCACTCTGTACTTGAAATGCGGATAGGGTCTGAATGATATGCTATTCATTGCGGATGATATTTGCAATCTTGCTTATTGTACTATACAAGCTATCATAATAGGTAATTAAAATTTAACCTTCCCGTTTCTGAATTCTTAAGGGCACGCAGGATATGTTCATCAGCTAATGATTTCGAGAAACAAGCATACAACATGTAAACGGGGGCGCTGGTCGTGAATGGCCACGGTCTTAGCAGAGGCAAAAATATTATTATGACTTGCAAAGTATTGTGGGGAATGTAGTTCACTTATACCAGAATCAGCCGTTAACAAAATAATGAGTTGTGATGCACGAATGTAAGCAAAGAAAAATGGATTTTATTCATGGGGTTAATTCTCCCACACAGATTTACTTGGTAACACAAAAAGGACACTTGCTTTCAGTATTGCATTCAGGAAAACAAAACATGAAATAAGGTAACTGAACTTTTTAAGCAAAAATCAAATAAGACCTTGAGGGGAAACAGAAAAGGTCTTTTTGATGGCTCATGCTAATAACTTTCTTAGCATTGCTCCAAAAGCAAACAAAACCCAAAAGTAACAAAAACTGTTTTTTTATCAAGGATAACTTTCTTCTATTTACACACACAAAAAGAAAAGTTTCCTTTCAGAGCTCACGTGCACTTGTGCCTGGCTCAATTATCACCAATTAGCCAGCTGCAAACCCCTTTACTGGTTCACTTTCTCTACATGGCTCAATCCTACCCAAAAGCTTTCTTGCAGACTTTTCTGGGTAGATAAAAGAACAAATTATAGTTCCTTTTGGTGGTTTTTGTATTAGTGAGAAAGTATTTTACCACAGCAGCCTAGACAGAGAGCAATCCATGTATTCATTCTGATCATTTAATATATTTCCTTCTTCCTCAAATATCATGGAATCAATATCCTGGTCTGGCTCAGAGGAATTCCTCACTTGATCATTCTCAGGATAATATTATTTCCCTGCTGTCTTCCTGGAGAAAAGCTAGGGCATAGATCACAGTTCATACCTGAGCTTCCTTTGCTGTTAGGTTTCCTCTCCAGGTATCCTGGCCAGTAAGTAGTCCAGCTTTTATGTCCAGCCTTCCAATCAAGATCCCTGGACACTGGGTCTCTCTTCACATACCTTCTTGCAACGGTCTTAGGGCCCCTTCCACATGCAGCCGTCTCCTTCAAAGGTGCCGTCTGGGAATTCCTGGCTCTATAACCCCACTCATCTGGCTTCCTCCAGTCCAATGGAGTATGCTTGCCTCTGGAATGACTCCCAACACACGTACTGCTGTGGGCTCCTTCAAACCTCCAAGATGTTTTTCTCTTCTTCCTTCCACGTTGCTGCGGCTGGCTCTGTCTGCTCTCTGCTCTGTCTGCTCTGTCTGTGTGTAGAAAATCTATTACTTTTAACGTGCTTAGAGGGACACTCCACCCTAGCACAGCCCAGGTGTGCTGAATCAAGCCCTGCCCTTGGAGATGAGTGATTGGGGATTACCTCATAGCTCTCCTGATTGAACACACGTTTTCCCACTTCAGCCCTTCTAGAGGCTGTTTGAAACCTGGTGCATTCTGGGACTGGTATGAAAACATTCTGTTTTAGTATTTCTACCAGCAAAGACAGGTTGCATGTTCAAAGCCAATTCACCTCTTTTATAGCTCCCTCCTGAACTATGATAAGCTTCCTTATCACATACCCCCCTGCTTAAGTTATTACGGACTGGTGCAACTGGTGAAACTTCTTCTTTACAGTCCGTAATACGGGAAAGGGCATCCGCATTTTTGTGTAACTTCCCATCACGATGTTCCACTTGAAAATCAAATGCCTGTAAGGCCATGTACCAGCGTGTCAACCTGGCATTGTGGTTCTTCATTTGTTGCAACCACTTAAGTGGGGCATGGTCTGTAACCAGTTGGAACTTCCTCCCTGTAAGGTAAAACCTTAATGCCTCTACTGACCACTTTATAGCTAAACATTCCTTTTCTATTGTGGAATACTTCTGTTCAGCCGGTGACAATTTCCTGCTCAGGTACATCACAGGATGCTCCTCCCCTTCATGACATTGGGATAAAACAGCTCCTAGCCCTACATCCGAGGCATCTGTTTGAACCAAGAAGGGTTTCCTGAAATCCACCCCTTTCAGTACTGGTCCTGTACACAACTTCCCTTTTAGGACTAAAAGTGCTTTTTCATCTGGAGTCCATTTCAGCTGGTTTGGGCAATTCTTCCGCAGCATATCAGTAAAAATTGCACTTTTCTCTGCAAACTGTGGTATAAATCTGCGGTAGTATCCAATAAGTCCCAAGAAACTCCTCAGCTGTTTCTTTGTTGTTGGAGGAGGAAAATTCCTGATGCTATCCACCTTGCTCATTAGAGGTTTAATTTTCCCTCTTCCCACCAGGTGGCCTAGGTATTTTACCTCTCTATTTGCAAAGGCACACTTCTTTGGGTTCAAAGTGATCCCCGCTTGCTTCATGGAGCATAAGACTGCCCTGATTCTCTTTAGATGTTCCGCCCAAGTGTTACTATGGATTATGACATCATCCATATAGGCAAAGGCATAATTTTGGTGGGGTCAAAGTACCTGGTCCACTAACCTTTGGCAGGTAGCTGGCGCTTCATGCAGTCCGAAAGGCATCCTTTTGAACTGGAAAAGGCCAACGGGGGTGCTGAACACAGTCTTCGGCTTCGACTCCCTGGTTAGAGGGATTTGCCAATAGCCTTTTGTCATATCAAGGGTGGTTAAATATTGAGCTTGTCCAAGCTGGTCCAACAACTCTTCAATTCTTGGCATTGGATATGCATCAAAAACTGATATTGCGTTTACCTGCCGGAAGTCAATACAGAATCTTAAAGAGCCATCAGGCTTGGGCACCAAGACTATGGGGCTATTCCAGGGACTCTTCGACTCCTCTGTTACTCCCATGTCTAACATTTCCTGAACTTGTGCCACTACTTCCTGTCTCTTTGCTTCAGGCAAGCGGTATGGCCTTTGATGAATTAATTTCCCAGGTGGAGTTATTATCTCATGGGCAACCAAATGTGTCTCCCCAGGTATGGGAGTCAAAACATCTGGGAATTCTTTAAGCAATTTCCTTATTTCTTCCTGCTGTACCACTGTCAGGTCCTCACCTATCTGGGGTTCTGATTTTTCTTTACAGTCGGATACTTGGGGTCCCAAATCCTCCTCTTCATGTACCTCCCTTTCATGGGCACAGGTGGCAGCTAGGCTCTTAACCCCTTTGTCTTCAGTAGAACCAAAACCTTTGGTTCCACGCTCAGAATTTGACAAGGATGTAACTTCCTCCACAGGTGGGAAACCCAGTCTCTCACATATCAATTGAGCGATTCTGTCTCCCGTCTTTACATGGTAATCGTTCTGTCCAAAATTAAATAACAGAACTTTAAGATTGCCCCTGTAATCGGGATCAATCACTCCCGCTCCCACATCAATGAAATACTTCAGGGCTAATCCTGATCTTGGGGCTACTCGCCCATAGCACCCAATGGAGTCCAGTGTCAACCAGGGCTCTCCCTTGGCTAGGTACAGTTACATTTTCTACACTTCACAGGTCAAACCCAGCAGCTTGAGGGGTTGCCCGTTTAGGAGCTTGGGCCTTCTCTGTGACCCTATGGTATTTCAAGATAAATACTTGCTTCTTAGTAGTTTGTTCTTCTGGAAGCTTAACCATCTTTTTAGCTGGGGTCTGAGGACTTCCAAACAAAGGCCCGGGAGCTATTACCATCATTCCTTCTCCCTCCTTCTTTCCTAGTCCTTTCACTAGTTCCTGCTTAAATCTTGGCCAGTCCCTTCCTAGAACCAAATCAAACGGAAGCCTAGGCACCACTGCTAAAAGAACTTCCTCTTGTTCCCCCAGGCACTTAACCATTAGCCTATAGGTGGGATATGATGTTGCAGCACCATGAATGCATCTGATGTGAACCTGGCTTCCAGGGGTTCTAGGCACAAATCCTTCTTGGGCCTCTATCCTCTTCCAAAGCCTCTTTGACAGCATACTCTGGTCTGCCCCAGAGTCTAACAGAGCATTTGTGGTAATTCCCTGCACATCAACCACCAAAAGGAATCCTTCCTTGGGCTGTTTTAAATCAACACCAATCAAGCTAGTGTGTATCTGGCATCCCCTTTCCAAATGTCCCCATTTTCCCCATTTGAAACATTTCTTTTTACTCCACTTTGTAATCTGGGTTGGCACAGTACAATTATTCTCAGAAACATTTTTAACCATTTTCTTTTCTGATACAGCACAGCTTGCCTCAGCACCAACCTTCAGAGGGCCACCCATTCTATGGCAAGCCTGCGTGGCTTCCAAGAATCTCTCTGCTAGCATGGTTGCCTCTCCAAGGTTCTGGCAATTTTGCTGTATAAGGAAAGTGTGCAAATCTTTAGGCACAGCAGACATAAATTGTTCAAGCATAATAATGTCTAATAACATTTCCACAGTCTTTCCCTCTGGCTCCAACCATTTTACATACAATCCTCTGATTCTCTGACTCAGAGCCCTGGGTGTTTCACCCGCTCTTAATGCAGTAGCTCTAAACATTCGCCTATACTCTGAAATAGATAACCCTAGGCGATCTCTTATAGCAGCCTTTACATCTCTATAATTCAAAGCTTGAGCTGCTGGCATTGCCCTATAAGCTGCAAGCGCCTCCCCAGTTAATGAGGCTGGCAGCCTTACTGCCCACTGGGTCTCTGGCCATGCTAATGCTTGTGCCACTCTCTCAAAAGATTCAAGGAAATATCAACATTATCATCTGGAGTCAGCTTCCCAAAACTAAATGCCCCAATTCCCTGATTGAGTCCCACATTGTCCACATGTGGTATACCAGTTGTTACTGCTGGTCTTGCATCCGGTCCACTTTGGTTATGAAGAGCAAGTAAGGCTTCTACCAGATCAAGCACTGGCTTCTGCTGGTCCCTTAATGCTTTAATTGCAGTGTCCTGAGCCTGCTGCGCTAGCTCCTGTTGCCTGCTAAATTGGGCTGCCATCCAGCTGGCCAGTTCCCTTGGATCCATATTGTATCCCTGCAAGAAAACAAAAGAAAAAAAAAAACACAGAGGAGCACCCTCCAAACAGGTGTTTTTCTCCTATTTCTTTTTCCAAATACCCCTGTGACTTACTCCCATCCACCACTAGACATGCCCAGGTACTTATTACCTTATGCCAGTGATGAATCCAGCTTACACAGGGTCTTTTCCTCCTTGGAACAGCTCCTGGATCTGTCGCCTTTTTCCTCCAAAGTGTTGTTAAGGGAAAAAATCCACTTCCAGCTTTTGTCTTGAACTTTTTTTTCTTTCAGATTTCAGTTGTAATCCTTATAAATCATGTAAATCCTTTGTGTAAAAGCAATCCGAACTACTACGCCAACTGTAAACGGGGGCGCTGGTCGTGAATGGCCACAGTCTTAGCAGAGGCAAAAATATTATTATGACTTGCAAAGGATTGTGGGGAATGTAGTTCACTTATACCAGAATCAGCCGTTCACAAAATGAGTTGTGATGCACGAAGGTAAGCAATGAAAAATGGATTTTATTCATGGGGTTAATTCTCCCACACAGATTTACTTGGTAACACAAAAAGGACACTTGCTTTCAGTATTGCATTCAGGAAAACAAAACATGAAATAAGGTAACTGAACTTCTTAAGCAAAAATCAAATAAGACCTTGAGGGGAAACAGAAAAGGTCTTTTTGATGGCTCATGCTAATAACTTTCTTAGCATTGCTCCAAAAGCAAACAAAACCCAAAAGTAACAAAAACTGTTTTTTATCAAGGATAACTTTCTTCTATTTACACACACAAAAAGAAAAGTTTCCTTTCAGAGCTCACGTGCACTTGTGCCTGGCTCAATTATCACCAATTAGCCAGCTGCAAACCCCTTTACTGGTTCACTTTCTCTACGTGGCTCAATCTTACCCAAAAGCTTTCTTGCAGACTTTTCTGGGTAGATAAAAGAACAAATTATAGTTCCTTTTGGTGGTTTTTGTATTAGTGAGAAAGTATTTTACCACAGCAGCCTAGACAGAGAGCAATCCATGTATTCATTAAGATCATTTAATATATCTCTTTCTTCCTCAAATATCATGGAATCAATATCCTGGTCTGGCTCAGAGGAATTCCTCACTTGATCATTCTCAGGATAATATTTATTTCCCTGCTGTCTTCCTGGAGAAAAGCTAGGGCATAGATCACAGTTCATACCTGAGCTTCCTTTGCTGTTAGGTTTCCTCTCCAGGTATCCTGGCCAGTAAGTAGTCCAGCTTTTATGTCCAGCCTTCCAATCAAGATCCCTGGACACTGGGTCTCTCCACATACCTTCTTGCAACGGTCTTAGGGCCCCTTCCACATGCAGCCGTCTCCTTCAAAGGTGCCGTCTGGGAATTCCTGGCTCTATAACCCCACTCCTCTGGCTTCCTCCAGTCCAATGGAGTATGCTTGCCTCTGGAATGACTCCCAACACACGTACTGCTGTGGGCTCCTTCTTTAGACCTCCAAGATGTCTTTCTCTTCTTCCTTCCACGTTGCTGCAGCTGGCTCTGTCTGCTCTCTCTGCTCTGTCTGTGTGTAGAAAATCTATTACTTTTAACGTGCTTAGAGGGACACTCCACCCTAGCACAGCCCAGGTGTGCTGAATCAAGCCCTGCCCTTGGAGATGAGTGATTGGGGATTACCTCATAGCTCTCCTGATTGAACACACGTTTCCCCACTTCATCCCTTCTAGAGGCTGTTTGAAACCTGGTGCATTCTGGGACTGGTAGTCTTTTATGAAAACATTCTTTTTTAGTATTTCTACCAGCAAAGACAGGTTGCATGTTCAAAGCCAATTCACCTCTTTTATAGCTCCCTCCTGAACTATGATAAGCTTCCTTATCACAAACATGAATAGATTTTTGGCACAAGGATATCCTAAACAATGTGTCCAGAAGGCTTACACACGTGCTAAATCCTCTAAATGTGGTGCTCTTCTTCAGAAGTCCATCGGGCTTTCTTTGAAACAAATAGTGTGTCCTTTAACTTATTCCATCCATTCCAAGGAGATTGCAGATATCATCCTTGATGAATGGCATATCCTTCAGACCCTATCCTCATTTGAAGAACAGCGTGTGACTCTAGCCCATAAAAAGAATCAGAGCTTGGCCAGTATGTTGGTACTCTCTACCCTCCCAGAGAGACGCCCTCCCCCCAGACTTAGTGGTCATTTTAGTGTGGAACTTGCTCCGTGTATATTCATGTCATTTCTAAATTTCTTCATACATCTTACGTCAGGGAAGAAATATCACTTTTCGGATTTTTCGAATTGTTCTACAGAGAACTTTGTGAACAGATGCCATTGTTCCCTTTTGTATGTAGGTAAGACCAAACGGCTTCCATACCTGTACTGTAGAGCACAGACGTTTTATTAAGCTGTCCATTCCAAATAAACCACTAGTGTTGCATTGGGTGGCAAACAGCCATCAGATTTATGACTTAAAATGTTTTATTATGGACTTCCGGTGACGTCACGGAGCTGATGGCTGCTTAGGTGCCTAGCTCCTGTCCAAGCCCCGATTAAGTGTGTTTTTCACGGGCCCCTACAAACCCAAAGTGGACGGGAGTCGCGTCCTTAGCTTGGCTATGGATGCAAAAAAGAAGCTGGCTAACTTTCAGTCCCCTTACGTGCGGAAGGACTTGGTGCGGGGGGAGGACGATCCAGGCCCGGCCCGGAGAGAGGAGACCGGGAGCTCCGGGGATGATGAAGCGGTGCCGGAGGCGCTACCAATGAAAGCGTGGTTACGAGCCTTTAAAACCGACATGTATGGCGAATTTAAAGCCATGCGAAAGGATCTCAGAGGCGCTGGTGGCAATACAAGGAGAGGTGAGCTCTCTAGGGCAGCGGATTGAGGAAATGGAGTGCCACGTGGAGAAGCACATGGGCGAACTCCGCGGCGTGGTGGCGGAGCAAGAAAAACTGCAAAAACAGCAGGAGGAGATGCAGGAGAAACTTGAGGAGATGGAGGATCAGAGGGGTGCCGGAAAATGAGAAAACTAAAGACTGTGTGCAGTTGGTTCAGAGCCTGGGGAGCCACATATTGAGATTGGGGGAGAACAGTGGTGGGACGTCAGCGGTCATTGGAGTGGAGCGGGCGCACAGGAGCCTCGGGCCCAGGAAGGAAGAACGAGGGAGAGACATTATTGCCTGTTTAAGCAGCTTCCCTTTAAAGGAGCAAATAATACAGATTGCCCGGAAATTTGGCCGAATTGCCTGGGAAGGCTGTGAGGTGGAGGTTTTCAATGATCTCTCGAGGGGAACTCTGGAGCGGCGGTGGAATATGAAGGAGGTGACCACGTATATGCGGAGTGGAAACCATCGGTATCGCTGGATGTTCCCTTTTGGCATTCTTTTGACGGTGAATGGCCGGTCTCGGAGAGCGAAGACAGCGGAGGAAGCGTGGTGGATGTTGGCGGAGTTAGGGTGCGAAAAGCTACCTCAAGCGAAGGGCCGACAGAAGCAGGGCCTGACGAGTGTGATGGAGGAGAGACCTGGAGCGGGACAACAGTGGCAACGGGTTGGCGAGAAAGGAAAGCGGCTGAAACGGCTGTCGCAGATTCAAGAGAGTGGGCCCGATTCGGAGGAAGTGTGAGGCAGACCTGGAGAGCCTAGTGGTGGTCGGCAGTGCGTGAGTATGGAGCGGTAGAGCTCTATACCTCACGGTCTCTGGACACTGAACTCTTAGGGCAAATTTGGACTAATTGTTGGGGATAGTGGCTAAGCTGAGGGTACTGTGTTTTACGTGGGGGGGGGATATTGTGACGGGGCAGGACATGTGGGTCACGGAAGGGATAGCGGGAGATGCGGGGTGGGGGTGGGGGGAGTAGGAGGGCTGGGGGGTTGGGGGGCATCTTGCACAGCCTTTGGTGGGGGAGGTAGGGGTTTGGGTATGGCTATGCTGCGGGTAGGTTCTGTGAATGTGAATGGGCTGAACTCCCCAGTGAAACGGAAACTCTTATATAGGGAAGCCCAGCGTAATCAGTGGGACGTGATATTGCTTCAAGAAACCCACTTACGGAGGGGGGATGTGGGGAGGATGAGGAATAGGCTTTTCCCGGAGCAGTTTTATGCCTGTAATAAGGATGGGACCAAAAAGGGGGGTGGCTCTTTTGATAAGGTCGGGGAGTGGGATTCAGGTTGGGGATCATTTTATGGATCGGGAGGGGAGAGTGGTGGGGATTAAGGGGCTCTGGGGAGGGCAAACTGTTAATCTCTAGGAACAAGCAGGAATAAGTCATCACATATAGGTACGTCGGTACCGACGGAGCCTGCGCGGGAAAGCTCCCCAGCTTTTCAAATGAAAAGCTTTTGGGGCCTCCCACTGCACATGCGCACTGCCTTCCCGCCTTCCTGACCAGCTCTCCTCAGTTCTTCTTTTTCCGTGGAGCCAGCAGGTCGTGTTCCTGTCACCGCTGAAGAATTTGTTACTTTTGTTTGTTTCTTTAGACCGCGTACCTGCCTTCCCCATACCGAAACCGGTATCGCCGGTCTTTCTTTCTTTCTATATCAAAAAAAAAAAAAAAAAAAGACTTTTTTATTTTCTTCAGCACAGCTTGGTACCCGGTGTTAGGCCTTAAGGCCTACACAATTTCTCCTCATGGAGAAGCCAGTCCCTGGTTTCAAAAAATGTACCAAATGCAGTGCTGTCATTTCTGTCACAGACACCCATGAATGGTGTCTCAAATGTTTGGGACCTGAGCACTCCATACCGGACTGCCCATCCTGCACCCAGATGTCTAAACGCGGTTTGCAGAACCGGGCTAACAAGCTCCATGTGCTGTTTCCTTCAGAAGCATCACAGTCATCCAGGTCTTCCTCTCCGGATGGATCTCAGGTAACCAAAACTTCTGTGGGCAAATCCTCTAAAAGCAAATCTCTTTCTAAAGATCGAGAGGCTCTCAGTTCTGAGTTCGAGGATTCTGCCCAGGCCAAAAAACCCCGGCGGGAGGTTCCGGCCTCCAAAGCAATCATGGGGTCACAGGTTGACATAGATGGCACGGCCTCGACAGATCACCTGTTGGACTGCTCTGGGGTACCGGCCCATACCGGTACCGACATCCAGGCAGTAGTGGCGTCTATGGGCAGTACTGTCCAGACCATGCAGCAAGCCGTACTGGCCTTCATTAAGGCTGCGACGCCCTCGGTACCGATTTCATCGGTACCAACCCCGGTTCCGGTATCTACACCGGAACCGAGACCATCGACTTATAAACGTCGATCGGTTCCGCATGCCGGATTCCGGCTTTCGCCCGGTACCGATCCCATGCCCAATACGCCCGATGTCGATACCGATCGGTATGCGTATCGTACATTGGAAGCACAGAAGGAGTACTCAGATTCTTCTGATGAATTCAATTCCTCTGATGACTCTGCTGAGCTTACTCTTCCTGAGGAGCCCTCTTCTCCCAAGAGGAGGATGTCTCCTCCAGAGGATTTATCCTTTCAGGATTTCATTGTTGATGTAGCTAAAGCACTTTCTATTACTACATCTTCTGAAAGAGAACCCAGATCAAAAAAATTGTAGGATACTCAAAAGCTCCTAAAGAGGCAGTCACTCTGCCTGTCCATGAAATCCTTCAAGAACACTTGATGGATTTGTGGGAGACTCCTTTAACACTGTCTCCCCATTCCCGCAGGTTGGACACCATGTATCGGGTCCCTCCTTCGCCTGGGTTCCAGAAAACTCAGCTGCCTCACCGCTCCATTGTGGTGAAGTCTGCCATGAAGAAAATAAAGAGTCCTAAGAGGCATTCTTCTACCCCTCCAGGGCGAGAATGTAAGAACCTAGACTCTTTTGGAAGAAAGATGTTCCAGGCTAGTATGCTTATAGCCAGGATCAACTCTTATAGCCTTTATATGGGCATGTATCTTGGGCAACTTGCCCTAAAAATACAGAATTTTGCCCCCTTTATCCCTGATGATCAAAGGGCGGACTTCTTTTCTATGGTGACACAACTTTCCGAGGTCTCCAAGTTCTCCAACAGGGCAGCCTTTGATTCCTTTGAAGTTGCAGGCAGAGCTTCAGGAATTGCTATTGCAGCCCGACGTCTCGCTTGGCTCCAGGCTTCTAACCTAGAACCCTGGGTTGTAGAAGGCCTCAGGAATCTGCCCTGTACCGGTGAGAACTTAATTTGGGGAAGACTGGCAGATTAAAGCTGCTCAAATGGATGCAGAAAATGCCACTCTAGATAGACTTTCCAAGTCTACTTCTACCCCTACCAAAAAGAAGCCTTTTAAAAGGCCTTACTATAAAAAGACCAGATTTCCCACAAATACTGGCCAGCAATCTGCTCAGCCTTGCCTTGCGGCTAAGCGTCAACAATCTAAGCAGGTAAAGTCAAAGCCTGCAGTGTCTGCTACATCCCAGCAGGCTCAACCCCCTCAGGGGTTTTGACTTCCCTCTAGAGAACTTGCCGTTTCTGGCTCTAGCACAACCAGAGCCCCTCACCATTCCTGGAAGGCTAGCTCACTTTGCTCCCAGATGGGAGCAAATAACATCAGAGCAATGGACCCTCTCTATTATCCGAGAAGGCTACAAACTTCATTTCTCCAGCCTTCCTCCCCATACCATGGTGAGGCAATTCAGTTCTCCCCCATCTCTTCTGACCCTGTTGGGTCAGGAAGTCTCTTCTCTTCTTGCCCAAGGGGCAATAGAGGAGGTTCCTCCTCCACAACAGGGGTTAGGTTTCTACTCCCCTTACTTTCTCATAACAAAGAAGACAGGGGGCTTCAGACCTATCCTAGATCTGAGAGAATTGAACAGGTTTCTATTCAAGGAGAAATTCAAAATGCTCTCTCTGGGCCTTCTCCTTCCATACCTTCAGAGTCAGGATTGGCTTTGTTCTCTAGATCTCAAGGATGCGTACACTCATATACTCATCCATCCATCCCACAGAAAATATCTAAGATTTCTGTTCCAGGGAAAACATTTCCAGTACAGAGTACTACCCTTCGGTCTGGCCTCTGCTCCAAGAGTATTCACAAAATGCATGGCAGTCGTTGCCGCATTTCTCAGAGGCATGGGAATCTTTGTCTTCCCATATCTGGACGACTGGCTCATCCGAGCTCCATCTCAATCAGAAGCCCAGATTTCTCTGGACCGCACAAGGCGTATCCTTCAATATCTGGGACTTGTGCTAAACGTTCCCAAGTCCCAACTCATCCCTACTCAGTCCCTGGAATTCATAGGGGCCCACTTGGACTCCACCACTGCAAGGGCCTACCTCCCTCTGGTCCGAGGCCAAAGGCTAATCAGCTTGGCCTCCCAGGCTCAGTCCAGAAGTCACTTGTCAGCCAGAGAAATGCTGCAACTTCTGGGCCACATGGCCTCCACGGTTCATGTGGTGCCCTATGCTCGTCTCCATATGAGAGCAGCTCAATGGACATTGGCCACCCAGTGGTCTCAAGCATCGGGACTGCTGTCAGACCAGGTACTCACCTCAAAACGTCTGTTTTGGTCTCTCCAGTGGTGGACATCCTCCAAAAATCTGTTGTTGGGGACCCCCTTCCAACCTTCGTTGCCCCAAGCAACCCTCACAACAGATGCCTCCCAAACAGGGTGGGGAGCTCATCTTCAACATCTCTCCACTCAGGGAACCTGGTCTCCCCAAGAGACCACCCTTCATATCAACCTTCTGGAACTGCGAGCAATCTTCCTTGCCCTCACAGTCTTCCATACCCTCCTTGCCAACCTGACTGTCCTAGTTCAGACAGACAATCAGGTGGCCATGTTTTATATCAACAAACAAGGAGGGACGGGCTCTGTCGCTTTGCAACGAAGCTCTCAGATTATGGGCCTTCGCCAGAGAGCACCAAATTCATCTTCTGGCAGTATATCTTCCAGGAGTTCAAAACTCTCGGGCAGACAGACTCAGTCGAGTTCTGCTCCCACACGAATGGTCCCTACATATGGACCAGATACGCAGAATCTTTCAGGAATGGGGGACCCCGGACATAGACCTCTTTGCAAGTCCGTGGAATGCCAAACTTCCCCGGTTCTGTTCCAGGACTCCGTGTCAGGGAGCTCAGGCCAACGATGCCTTTCTCCTGCATTGGGGTCAGGAATTCCTGTACGCTTTTCCACCCATTCCTTTGATTCCCAAGACTCTGTTCAAACTTCAGAGGGATCACGGATCCATGATCCTCATTGCTCCACGCTGGCCACGCCAAGTGTGGTTCCCTCTCCTTTTACAGCTCTCCCAGGGCTCCTCCCTGGACCTGGGAGCTGCACCAGACCTTCTGTCTCAGGAGCAGGGGACTTTGTGGCATCCAAACCCCAAGTCCCTACATCTCCGAGCTTGGTTACTGAAGGCTTAAGCCTTCAAGAGTTTAATCTTTCTCAACCAGTGAAAGATATCCTTTATGCCTCTAGGAAACCCTCTACCAAGCGTTCCTATGCTTTCAAATGGAAACGTTTTTCCATTTGGTGTGCTCAACAGGGTCTTGACCCTCTGGCACTTCCTTTGAATTTAGTTCTGGGTCAACTTATGAAGCCACCTTTTGAACCGTTGGTATCTACCACCCTGAAATTTCTTTCTTGGAAGGTCCTTTTCCTTATTGCAGTCACTTCGGCTCGCCGCATCAGTGAACTGCAAGCTTTGGTGGCAAATCCACCTTATACCAGATTTCATCATGATAAGGTGGTCCTTAGGACGAATCCCCACTTTATGCCTAAAGTGGTCTCGCCTTTTCATCTTAATCAAGAGGTATATCTACCTGTCTTTTTTCCGGCTCCTCATGCATCCAGTGCAGAGAGGAACCTTCATACTCTTGACTGTAAAAGAGCTCTCGCCTTTTACCTCAATAGAACTCAGCCACATCGAAAGTCTTCTCAGCTTTTCGTGGCTTTTGATCCTTCTCATTTGGGACTTCCAGTCGCCAAACGCACAATTTCCAACTGGATTGCTCAGTGTATTTCCTTTGCTTACCAGAGTAAGAACATTTCTCTGGAAGGCCATGTCACAGCTCACAATGTGAGAGCCATGGCCACTTCTATGGCTCATCTTCACTCTGTATCCATAGATCAGATCTGTCGAGCAGCCACTTGGGCCTCGGTGCATACCTTCACAGCCCATTACTGCTTGGACAAGGACTCCCGCCGGGATGCCTTGTTTGGTCAGGCTGTCCTCAAACACCTGTTCCATACTTAAACAACTCCTGCCCACCTTCCCAGAATGGATGCCTGAGATCCATCCGAAGATGGTTACCCTTGGAGGGGGATCTCCCAGGCATCTCAGCTAGGGAGTCCCCATATGTGATGACTTATTCCTGCTTGTTCCTAGAGATAGCACAGTTACTTACCTGTAACAGGTGATCTCTGGGAACAGCAGGAATTAGTCATCACAACCCACCCACCTCCCCTAGGAGTTGTCACTCTATTCCTCTATCTTCCTGTCCTCTCTCTCTATTGTCTCAGCTTTAAACTCGAACTGAGGAGAGCTGGTCAGGAAGGCGGGAAGGCAGCGCGCATGTGCAGTGGGAGGCCCCAAAAGCTTTTCATTTGAAAAGCTGGGGAGCTTTCCCGCGCAGGCTCCGTCGGTACTGACGTACCCATATGTGATGACTAATTCCTGCTGTTCCCAGAGATCACCTGTTACAGGTAAGTAACTGTGCTTTATTGCATCGGTATATGGACCTAATGGGACCCAGGGGGAGTTTTGGAAAGGGGTGGGTGACCTGCTTGAGGGCCAGGGGGAGGGCAAGGTGTTGATAGGAGGAGACTGTACTGTGGTCTTAGACCCAAAGGTAGATAGGGACACAAAGGGGGTGGATGGGGGGGCTCGAAATCGCCAAGGCTTAAGGAGGCTGATGCATCAATGGAATCTGGTGGATGCCTGGAGGGCTCTGCACCCTGAGGAGCGAGGATATACATTTTATTCTGCTCCTCACGGTAGTTGGAGCAGGATTGACATGCTTTTAGTGGATAAGGAATGGATGGTGGCAGTAGAGGAGGGTCAGTTGATAACGCTTGGGTGGTCTGATCATGCGGCAGTTGATTTGGGATTTAGGAGGGTTTGGGAGGGTGGTGTGGTATTTTGGAGGTTGAATGAAAGTTTACTTAAAGACCGGGAGGTGGTGGAGGATATTCGGAGGGTGGTAAAGGAATATCTAGCTTTTAATGACGGGGGGGAAGTGGGGGTGGTGGGGGTGTGGGAAGGGTTGAAAGCGGTCATACGAGGACGGTTTATTATGTGGGGGGCAAGAAGGAAGAGGGAGAGAGAAAGAAAAGAGGAGGGGTTGCGGGAGGCATTGCGGGGGGGGGGGGAGAGCGGTATAGGAGGACGGGTTCTCTGAGGGATAGGAAGGAGCTGGAGAGGATAAGGGAGGAGTTGAATACCTTGCAGACGGACAAGGTTGCTTGGGCGTTGCAGAGGGTGCAGCAGGTGTCGTATGTGTTTGGAGATAAGGCAGGTCATTTGTTGGCTAGACGCCTGAAGAGGCAAAAAGGGGCTACGACGATCTATCAGATTACTGGGGAGGGGGGGAAGGTGTGTAGAGGGGAGGAGGAGATCCGGGAATGCTTTTGGGCATTCTATCAGGACCTCTATACAGAGATGGGGGGGGGGGGTGGGGGAGGCGGAGAGTCGGGCCTATTTGGACGGGGTACTGTTACCTCGGCTGTCCGAGGAGGCGGCGGACTCCCTGGAATGGGAGATCGCGATGGAGGAGATTGGGAGGGTGGTGAAGGAGCTCCCGAGGGGGAAGGTGCCTGGTTTAGATGGGCTTTCGGGTGCTTTTTATAAGGTCTTTTGGGGGGAGATTGGGGGACTGTTAGTGAGGGTGTTTAACGGGATGTTGGAACCGGCGGGGGGGGGGGGAGTCGTCCCGGGATATGAAGACGGCGGGGATTACGGTATTGTTGAAGTCGGGGAAGGACCCGTTGTGCTGTGGATCGTATCGGCCCATTTCCCTTCTTAATGTGGGTGTAAAAATTTTGGCGGATAGATTGGCGGGGTGGTTACCGGGGATTATTAATAGTGACCAGACGGGGTTTATACAGGGCCGACAGGCTGCAGATAATATTAAGCGGGCGATGGGGGTGGTTTGGGAGACCAGTCAAGGGGAGGAGGATTTTCTTTTAATGTCCATAGATGCAGAAAAAGCCTTCGATAGGGTTCATTGGGGTTTTTTACTGGAGGTCGTGGGGAAATTGGGGTGTGGACACAATTATTTGAAGTGGATACAGGGCTTGTATGCGGGACCCCGGGCTCGGGTGAAAGTAAATGGTCGTTACTCTCGCGACTTTGAGTTGGGGCGTGGGACTAGGCAGGGATGTCCGCTATCCCCAATATTGTTTGCCATGGTGGTGGAGCCGTTGGCAGAAAAAATTCGGCAGAATGAGCGGATTGTAGGTTTAGTTCGCGGGGGGAGGGCCCACAAGATTTCCCTATATGCGGATGATATCTTATTGTACATTAGTCAGCCGCAAGGGTCGCTTGCTGAAATAATGAGGGAGGTGGAGAATTATGGGGCGGTGTCGGGGTTTAAAATGAATATTGATAAAATGGAAATTTTGGGGATCAGGGTGGGGCGGGGGGTGGAAGAGGGACTGAAGAGATTGTATCCTATGCGGTGGGTACACAAGTCCTTGGCCTATTTGGGGGTCAAGATCACTAGTCGATATGAGGATATGTACCAGGCTAATTACCCGAAACTGTTGGGGGTTATAGGCAGTGACTTGGAGGGATGGATGGGGATGGAGACGTCTTGGTTGGGCAGGATAGCTGCCGTTGAGATGAATATTCTTCCTCGATTGCTCTATCTCTTCCAGGCGTTACCGGTAGAGATATCGGTGGGAGCGATGCGGACCCTACAGAAATGGGTGTTTACTTATATATGGAAAAGAAAGCCCCCCCGAATATCTCGGAGGGTGATGTGGTCTGCGAAGGCGCAAGGGGGGTTGGGAGTTCCAAATTTGCTGGCGTACTTCCACGCGGCGCAGTTGAAACATATTATGGACTGGCGGGATGGAGGGGATGTGAAACCCTGGGTTAGTTTGGAACAGAAGCGGGTACAGGGAGGGCGGTTGGATGCATGGCTGTGGGCAAGGAAGGGGGAGAGGGGGGCACTGGGGGTCGGGACGCCGGGGATGAGGCAAGTGGTGAGGGTGTGGGACAAGGTGAGAGGGCCTGAAATTAAGGATCGGGGTTCGGGATATTCGGTAATGACCCCGTGGAGAGGGTGGAAGGGATTTCAACCAGGGTGGGAGGGGGGACGTTTTGATCTCTGGAGAAGATAAGGGGTTAAGATGTGGTTTTCAATTATTGGATGAAGGAGAGCTGCGCTCCTTTGAGGAGGTGCGGGCTGAATACGCTTTGGAGGAGGGGGATAGATTCGCCTATGTGCAGGCGAAATCCTTTATGCTGCGGGCCTTGGGGAAGGAGGGGTTGGGACGGGAGGTCACGGGATTGGAGGCATGTTGGTTTGGAGGGGGAGGCTCGAAGGGAATGATTTCCAGACTGTATCGGGTGGTGAATAGACAGGGGAGGGGGAACTTTCGATACATGGTGGATTGGGAAAGGGATCTTGGGTTGGTTCTGTCCGAAGGAGACTGGAGGACAGTGTGGGATCAGATTAAGAAGGGGCCGGGAGCCAGTAAATATCAGGAAAATAGCTATAAAGTCCTGATGCGGTGGTATTATACTCCTGAGCGGCTGCATAGGATTTATCCTGGGACTTCGCCCCTGTGCTGGCGGGAGTGTGGGGAGGTGGGCTCTTTTTGGCATATCTGGTGGGCCTGTCCTACGATACAGGTGTATTGGGGCACAGTACAGCGGTGGATACAGTCTAAACTTAAGGTGGAGATTGAGCTTGCCCCACAAATCATCCTGTTGTCTTGGTGGGGAGAGGGCTTAGGGAAGCAGGGTGGTCGGGTGGTCCGGGCATGCCTAAGCGCGGCCAGATGTGAGGTGGCTGCGGCGTGGAAGCAAAAGGCAGCCCCTTCGCTTGAACAATTTGAGCGGAGGCTTAGGCACCTGACCCTGATGGAGAAGTTAACCGCGGCCAGGCGGCAGAGTGTGGGGCTAAATTTGAGGAGGTGTGGGGGGGGGGCTGTGCAAGGTTCTTGAGGGGGGGGGGAAGGGGAGGTAGGGGAGAAGGGGGGAGGGGGGGTTTCAGGGGTTTCAGTGGGGTGGGTATGGGATTAGTAAGATTCGCTACATGCGGAGGGGAGGGTGGGTGGGTGGGGTAAGCATTGTTGAAGGGGTTACTGCTTACAGTTGGGAGGGGGGTTGGAGGGTGTAATGGGTATGGACTATGGTATTACTGGATCTGTATGGGGTTCTTTGTTACCTTGTTTATGTTGTTTGCATTTTGGTGGTACTTGAATTGTTTTATAAAACCAAAATAAAAATTATAAATATAAAAAATAAAATGTTTTATTATGAAAGTGATTAGGCCGAACAAGAGTGGAGGTGACCTTGACAAGACATTTCGATGCTAGAGCAAAGATATATCTATCTTCTGAATTCCTTGTTCCCTTCAAGTTTAAATACAAATACTGATTTGTCTGTGTTTCTATAAAAAAATTACATTTTGACTTCCGGTGATGTCAGGGGGTGAGATAGTAGCCTTCTGAGGGGGCTCCGGGGCGCTTTGTAAGAAAAGCAGAAAATAAGCAAACCTACCGTGACAAACGAGAGATGGACGGCTCCGACGGGAGTATCTGCCAGAGGAGGGGATGTCGGTGAAAAAGCGGCTGGCGGAATACCGCTCCTCTTATGTGCTAGCGGAGGAGACAGGAAGAGCAGGCCATGAGGACAAAATGGATGCGGCTGCAGCCGAGGGAGCGGACACGGACAGTGAATCGGGCATGAGTCCGGAATTGCTGGGAGGCCTGAAGGAATGGCTAACGGACTTTAAGGAGGAATTGAAAGCTGAAATGGGCCAATTTAAGTATGAGCTAAAGGAGATGTTGGGCACCCTGCGACAGGGCCTAAAGGGGCCAGAGTAGAGGAGACTGAAGAGCAGCTGGAGCAACAAGCTGGGAGAGCTGCACACTGGCTGGGCAGAGCTGAAGCGAGCACAGGACCTACTAAAGGTGAAAACAGAAGACCTGGGGGACAGGTCACGTAGGTGCAACGTGCGGGCGAGGGGAATTCCGGAAGAGCAACGATATAAGGACTGTGAGGAGAAGCTGGCACAATTGTTTGGAGCGATGTTGAAGGAGGCGGATCCCACTGGGGAATGGGATGAAAGGCAGATACAAATGGAAAGAGCTCATCGGAGTTTAGGCCCCATTCGAGATAATAGACCTAGGGATGTGATTGCCTGTATGAGATCCTTTAAGGTGAAGGAGAAGCTACTGGCAGCAGCGTGAAAAATTGGACCTTTCAAGTGGGAAGGGAGTACGATTGAGCTTTTCCAAGATCTGCCAGCTGGCACGCTACAGTGGCGATGGGAGCTGCGTGGAGTCACAGCCTTGCTTCGCAGAGAAGTATGGAAATACAAATGGCTTTACCCTTTCAGGCTTTTGGTGACTGTACAGGGCACCTCGCGCAGAATCCAGAACGCAGGTGAGGCCTGGCAGATACTTCACGATCTGGGAGTGAAAAATATACCGGAGAGCCACCCGAGTGGTCAGCCAAAGGAACAGCACCCACCACCAAAGAGTGCAGGGATGAAGTGGCAATGAGTGGAATGACGATTAACCAGGCTATCCAGGGGCAAAGACCAGCAGTATGCAGAGGGGGAGACTGGAGATTGAGAAGAGTGGAGGGGCAAAGCCGGGGTCTTTGTTTTTGTCTTGCCTATGAAGAACATATCAGAAGGACTGGGGAGCAAGGAAGATGTGTGTGTGTGTGTGTGGGGGGGGCGATAGGAGGGAGGGGGAGGGGGATCTGGAGATGGGGAGAAGATAATGTTTGTCTGTATGAAGGGGTGGAAAGAGGCATAAAAAGTGTATAAAATGCTGTTCTATATATATACAAGAGGGGGAGGGGGAAAGAAAGGGGGGAGAAATAAACAGGGGGGTGTAGGGAACGGAGAGCGAGCGCCCAGGGGGAATCACCGGAAACGATCCGATTACTCCGGAGGGAGTGGTAATACAGGAATGGGGTGGGGGGGAGAGGGTGGCGAAAGGGCTTACCTGCGGGATGGGCAAAGCCGACGGTAGGCAGGGAACGTTATGGGGGAGTAGAAGGACCCGATGGGGAAGATAGGATCCATTAATGCTAAAGGATTAAATAATCCACGCAAAAGACACCAGCTATTTCGAGAAGTGGTTCGACTGGGATGGGAGATAGTGATGGTGCAAGAGACCCATCTGAGGAGAAAGAATGAGGGGTTGTTGAGGAATGTGACATAGCCACACCAGTACTTTGGGGGCATAAGGGGGGAGGAGGCGAGTAAGAAAGGGGGGGGGTAGTTATACTGATAAGGCAGGATAGCTCCTTCAGGGTGAGCAAGGTAGCAAGGGATAAAGAGGGTAGGGTATTGATTCTGGGGGGGGGGGGGGAAGTGGCAGGGGGAAAAAGTCACTATGGTTAATATATATGCACCGAACGAGAGACAGGTGCAATTCTGGAAAGGGGTGTACAAATTACTGGCCCAACATGCACACGGGAGGCTTATTCTGGGGGGAGACTTCAATCTGGCCCTTCACCTGCAGTGGGATCGGCAGGCTAAGGGAGGAGATGGGAAGAATAAAGTAAGAGGGCTGTTGAAGCGAATTATGAGGAGGTATCACCTAGGGGATATGTGGAGACAGCAGCATGGAGGGTGCAAGGAATACACCTTTCACCCAAAGCCACATGATAGTTACAGTAGGATTGATTATATCTTGATGGACCATTGGTGGGATTCCAAGATACAGGAAGCTGAGATAGGGAACATTACCTGGTCGGATCATGCACCAACGTGGGTGGGAATAGGATACACTAGAGGGGAGGGGTGGATAAGATTTTGGAGACTCATTGAAAGTTTATTAAAAAAAGAGGAAGTAGTAAAGGATGTTAGAACATGCCTCCAGGAGTATTGGAGGATAAACGATACAGGGGAAGTGAGGTATGTGAGCATATGGGAAGGAATGAAGGCAGTGGTGAGGGGGCGGTTAGTGATGTGGGCAGCCAGGTATAAAAAGCAAAGGCTTGCACAGGAGGACACCTTGCAACAAGAGATAAAGCAAGTGGCAGAGAGGTATAGGGAACGGGGCAATCAGCAGGACCTCAAAAAGGTAAACCAACTCAGGATGGAGCTGCATAAAATACAGGTCGAAGAGATTGGGTTTAAGTTGAATAGATTGAAACAGTATTATTATGAGTGGGGAGACAGGGCGGGGAGATTGTTGGCAAACAAGCAGAGAAAGAGAGAGGCCCAGGCGGCTATCGTGGGGCTAACGGGCAAATGGAGAGACCCTAAGAACCGAGAAGCAAATCGGGAAATGATTTTGCCAATTCTATAGAGAGCTGTATAAGCGGAAGAAGGGAGGGACACTAGCGCAGGGGGAGGAATATTTAAAGGGAATAGAGCTGACAAGGTTGAAGGAGATGGAAAGACAGGCGCTGGAGGGAGATATAACAAGGGAAGAAGTGGAGCAGGCCCTTAAGGACTTGCCCCCTGGGAAAGCCCCTGGGTTAGACGGGCTGACGGGGGCCTTCTATAAAACATTTGGGGAGGACCTGGTGGAGGGGCTACTAAGGGTGGTCAATGGAATACAGCAGGAAGAGGGGCATCTCTCGTTGGAAATGCTCACAGCGGGGATTACAGTTTTGTTAAAGGGGGGGAGGGATCCTCTACAATGTGGGTCATACCGCCCTATCTCTTTGCTGAATGTAGATGTGAAAATCATAGCTAAGGTGCTGGCTAATAGACTGGCAAAGCTGATGCCAGGATTGATAGGGGTGGATCAAACCGGGTTTATAATGGGGCGACAAGCTTCTGATAAAGAGGGTGTTAGAAGCAGTTTGGGGGGTGCGGGAACAGGGGGAAGAGGCAATGTTACGGTCGGTGGACGCTGAGAAAGCGTTAGGGTGGACTGGGACTTCTTGAGAAAGATGGGTATAAGTCCCAAGTATATGAAATGGGTACAAGCCCTATATAGATGCCCCAAAGCGAGGGTAAAGATTAATGGGAAGTATACCGCTGCCCTGGATTTAGAGAGGGGGACGCGCCAGGGCTGTCCCCTGTCCCCGATACTGTTTGCTATTGCAATAGAACCTCTGGCGCGAGCAATGAGGGGAAATGGAAGGGTGAGTGGGTTGAAGAGAGGGGGACAACACCACAAGATATCTTTATTTCCAGATGATGTATTGATGGTGGTGTCTCGGCCGGAAGAGTCCTTACCAGAGATTATGGAGCAGTTGGGGAAAATATGGAGAAGTCTCAGGATTCAAAACCGAGGCTCTAAATATTAACCTACTCAAGACAACGTTGGAGAGGCTGAAGTACGAATACCCCTTTAAGTGGGCAGAGAAGGCTATTAGATATTTGGGGGTAAATATAACGCCTCAGCTTCAGGGAATATATGGGGTGAACTATAGCGAATTGTGGAAGGAGATAGGGCAGGATTTGCAGAGGTGGGCAAGATCAGAGATTTTGTGGCTGGGTAGGATAGCGGCGGTAAAAATGAATGTGCTACTGAGAGTGTTGTCTTACTTGCAGATGCTACCGGTGGCCATACCAGGGGCCCATTTGAGAGGGATACAGAGGAAGGTGAACCAATATATCTGGAAGAAAAGGCCACCTAGGATAACACGGGCTGTCATGTATAGGCGGAGGGAGGAGGGGGGGTTGGGGGTGCCAAACCTGCAAGCATATTACTGGGCGGCCCAGGCTCGCCATGTGATGGATTGGCGGGAAGGGGGAGAGAGGAAGAACTATGTGGTAATGGAGGGTGAGTATGGAGGGGGGAAGTCCTTGGCCTGTCTTCCCTGGATGGGGAGGGGAGAGAGAGATGCAAAAGTACGGGAGAATCCATATGTAAACCATGTGCTTCAAGAGTGGGCCAAAATTAGGGGCTTGGAAAGAAAGGGATGGGTGGCCCAATTCTCTTTAATGAGGGAGATGTGCCATACAGAGAAGTTTCGCCCCGGGAGAGAAGGGGGAAGATACCGAAGGTGGGCAAAAGGGGGGTTGAAGTGGTTTTACCAGTTTGTGGATGGTGGGGAATGGGTCCCCTTTGAAGGTCTGAAGGAGGAATATGGGTTGAGGGAGGGGGATAGGTTCTACTATGGGCAGGTGGTGCATTTTCTTAGACAGAAATTGGGGAAGGAAGGACTGGAGCAGGATTATACCCAATTGGAAGTGATATGGTAAGAAGACCTCACCGGGCCTAACCTCTGTGCTGTATAAGGTGATACAGGGGCCATGGGAAAGCAAACATAGATATGTGGTAGAATGGGAAGGGGATCTAGGGAGGGAACTGGAGGAGGGGCAGTGGAAAAATATCTTTGATCAGGTTCGGCATCTACCACTGTCAGTGGCTATTAGGGAAAATTGGTAGAAGGTGGTTATGAGATGGTACTATACGCCCATACATTTGCATAAGATGTTCCCTGGAACATCTAAAATGTGCTGGAGAGAGTGTGGGGAGGAGGGCACCTTCTACCACATCTGGTGGTCCTGTCCCAAGATACAGAGGTATTGGGAGGCGATCAGGGGGTGGATAGGGGATGTGGCATTGGACCCAAGTGGGTTCCTGATGGGGTGGTGGAGTGAAGGAGGGCCACAACGAGAAAGGCGGCAAATAATGGCATGCTTGAGTGCGGCCTGCTGCGAGGTGGCATATAGATGGAAACAAAGGGATGCCCCGAGGGTGGAGCATTGCGTGGAAAGATTACGGAAAAACTAATGTCCGCTTATCGGCAAAAGATGGATAGATTTGAAAAGCAATGGAGCAAGGTGCTGATCTATTTAAGAAAAGATACTAAGGGGTAGCGGGGGTTGGGGGGGAGGATCTTAAGGGGTGGGGGAGAATGGGTATAAAAGGGGGGGAAGGGGTCAGGTTGGGCAGCTTGGTATAAGGGGGAGTTGGGTAGGCGTTGGGGAAGGGGGGGATATATGTAATGGAATTTATTGCAGAAATTGATGTAAGGAAGGGGACGTATGTATGGTCAGATGTTAAGATGAAAAGTGTTGAATAAAAATATCAATATTAAACGCATGGGAAAAGGGACAACTCATGTATGTATAACTGGGAACACTTAAAAAGGTCATGACAAAAAGGAATGTACACGCAAGTTGTTGATGGTTCGTTGTTTATTTGCATATGTACATATGTATGTTCAAACATAAGATGTTGGCATAAAATGACAAATAAACATTTAAATACAAAAATAAATAAATAAATTGCATTTTGTCCCCTTCCCCCTCCCTCTCCTTCCCAGCTCTTCCCCCTCCGCCCTTTCCACCTCTTCCGCCTCATCCTCCCTTCTTCTTCCCCCTCCCTTCTCTCCCACTTCCCCTCTTTCCTCTCCCCTCTCCCTCTTTCCTCTCCCCTCTCCCTTTCCTTCCTCCCCCTCTCCCTTTCCACCTTGGGCCCCTCTATATTATTATTTTGATTCATCACATTTGTTTAGATTATATTTATTTTTTCTATAATGGGGATACATCTAATGTTGTAACCTTTCGTTAAAATACATATTATCATCATTTATCACTTTTTTAACAGATGGCCTGATAGGTTGATTCTATGGTAGCGTTACCTTCGGAGACATTTTCCTTCACAGTTTGAATTGCCCTGAACAGTGTCCAGTACCTTTGTGATTGGCTGAAGGTACGTGTCACATTGACAGCTTGGCAGGAAAGGTTCTTTTAAAAGCAGTTCTTTACTCTGCCACTCTACATGGTCTTCATTGACACCGGAGTGCCATTGGCGTGGAAGTTTCAGACCAGGTAGTTATGGTTTTTAGGAATGTTTCACAAAATGCTGCAGTTTTCCAAATATGGTAGGCTATTTGATAATTTGATATCTTATCTGGCTGCCCCCTGATATAATGTTAATCTCTGTGTACGTTTTGGCATTTTAGCAATTGGGATTGGGCTTCTGATAACAATTGGGATGCTAAATAATACACCGGTAGTTGCAGGCTTGCCATAACATTGACTAGAAGAAAAACAGCGTATCTTTAAATTTTTAAAGAGTTTGCTGTTCATACTCTGCTCACCACTTGAGACATTTTGTTTTCATAAAGCTTAACTGGTTCATTATTTTTTTTGGCAAACCAGGGTGCATAGTGTATACAATGATTTTGAGCTTTGAGAAGTTTGGCTGACATGCGAAATAGTGTACCCACAGATATCTTTTGTACAACTTAATTGTTGTGATTTGACTGTAGGGGGTGAGGGTTTGTTAGTCAATGACATCTGATTTTTTTATGATCGTTGTAACCAGCGCCTCAATGTTTAGAGCAATGGATATAGTCTGCTTTAGTATCGGTTCAAGGTTTATATTTAGATTTTAGAAGTTAGATGATGGAGATGGTTTCCCTGACGATATTTGGTATGCCAAACTGTTTATTGACACTCAAGGGCAATGATGACACTGGCTGGTTGAAAAATAGCAGAGTTTTCATTTTTAAATGTTTGAGGGTTGCTTGTCACCATTTAAGAGCCTCTGATGTTGACAATGTGGAATGAGCGGATAATCTGGTGAAGTCAAATGTATATTTCCAAGTCATACTGCTAGACCAGTCCAGACAAACGGGTTGTGTCCCCCTGCCAGCAGACCTTGGAGACAGAGAATTCTACCAGAGCTCTGATAGGCTGGACTCTGGTGATATGGTCCTACCCCTAGGGGTCTCCCTCAGTATTTCTCTGTCTCCAGCAGATCTGGTTGCTTTTGTTGTTTTTCCCTCAAAATCTTTAAAATTATTTAGAATCCCTTTGGGGACTGATATTTCCACTTGCCTGTTGCTGCCAGTATAGTTTCACTGTGCACCAGGGTGTTTGCAGCTGAGCTCCTGTTTCTGACACAGTAGAGCTCGCTGACAGGAAGAATCCCCAGGGTGTTCTTCAAGCTTGTTCTACAATTTATTTTTTTCACTGTATCTTGAGGCTCCTGGATGCACCCAGAGTACACAAGAGGTGTTACTCTGGGTTTCCCAGCAACTTGATTCCCCAGATAAACTTGTGGAGCTCCTGAGCCTGGCTTTAGTAGAGCTCCCGATTTTCTTTAAGCAGCGCTGAGTCTTTGCCACGAGGGCTTAGACATCAGCAGGAGGATCAGGTATCAATTTCTGAGAGAAACTGTAAGTAAACTGTTTTCTTACTTGCCTCAGCTGCCCTGGGTTTATTTCAACTGCATCGGGACTGGCTGTCTCTGACCTGATTCCTTCACTTCCAGTTTCATCAGGATCTGTTCAACTGGGGTTTGAAGTTCCTATTTTCTTTTCTTCATTTTTAATTCCTGGCTGCACCCAGAGCATACAAGAGGTGTTTCTCTGGGTTTCCCAGGCTTCCCTCCTTAGTAGCTGGATTTTCTGTAATCTGCAATACAGCAGGGTTTGAGCTCGTGATTTCACTGTCTGTGCAGCTCCCCTTCTCTCCAGAAACACCTTCCAGCCCCTGCCATGAGGATCTAAGTGGCTGCAGAGGGATCAAGCTCTAATTTCCCTACCTTTCAGTCACTGTAATTACCTTACACTGACTTTGAAAGTTTCTCTTCTCCTCCATGGGAACTCAGCTCCTCTGTACCAGCACAGTGAATAACTGACAGTTTCCTTCTCCCCTCTGTTTCTGGTGATTCAGGGTTCGTCAGGATTTGAATTTTTAAGTTGCTAGCAGCACTCCTTACCTCTTCCCCAGCGATTTCGCTGCATTTTTAAGGTTTTTAGAGCTTAGGAAACTTTTATTTTGCAGTTTTTCTGTGCCGGCGGCCATTTTGAAAATCAGGAGGGATTTCTCTTCAGTGTTTTTTTTTATGAGGGAGCAGCTCTGGGCAGCCATTTCAAAACATTTAAACATGCTGTGAAGGCACAGGGAGTTTCAAAATCCCTTTTCTTTGAAGAGTCTTCTGTTTCCCTAAGCCTATCTTGATTTTTGTTTACAAAAAAAAACAAAATGGGGGGGGGGGGGGGTTTAAGCCTCTGCAATGCCTGTTTCTCTGCACAGTTGTATTATATGTAATAATAAGAAAAAGGAGTTAATAGATTGCTTGTGTTCCACCTGCATGCAGCATCCAGGAGAGTCTTCTTCCTCCATTCCCGCTGCGCTGCCAGCTGGGGACATCAGCGCCTTAACTCCTCCCTCCTTAGAGCCCCTGCAGCAGGATCTTCCTGCAGAAAGGACTCAGTCAGCTCCCATTTTGCTTCCACAGCCGCTGGAAGCCACAGCAGCCTTGGCTGACAGTGACTTCCTGACGCTCTTCCGCCAGGCATGGCACCTGTGGTGTTCTGAGTCTTTTGGTATACCTCCAGCACCCGCCTGGTAGCGGACAAGGATATGGTGGGGTCTTGCAAGCGGTCCCAAAAGTCCTCAGACCTTAAAGCAGTATGTCCTTCCAGGAACGTTGCATGTGGCTTGCGGGATACTACGGATATTCAAGAAGATTTTAAATCGTCAGAGGTGAGCCCTGACTCGTTGGAGAAAGAAGATGGGGAATATTCTCCGTCTGATTCTTCGCTGACAGTTCACGAGGGCTCTCAAGATATCAGACTTTTTCGGAAAGAGGAGTTGCCAGCCCTAATCACACAGGTGATGGAGTCGCTATGCCTAGCTGACACGCCTGATCCTCAGCGTTCTCAAACCCTTTTGCAGCCGGATCCCATTTTACAGGGCATTCTTAAGCCTTCCAAAGCTTCCAGAGTCCTCTCTACGTACGGCACGCGGTATTGGTCAGTTATACCCTTGGTCTCCCTCTGACTTGGACCGTTGGCTGACATACTCGAAAGTTGATGCGTTAGTAACCAGGGTCACCAAGTATACCACAATTCCAGTTGAGGGCGGAGCGGCACTCCGTGACTAGCAAGACCTAAAAAGTTGAGAGTTTGCTAAAGACGGGTTTTTCGTCGTCCGCTCTTTCCCTTCAAGCAGGGGTGTGCGGTGGTCGAGCAGCACGGGCCTCCCTTTGATGGATTCAGCAACTTCCAGGTGATCCCGAGTTGGCTCGTTTAGAATCCATCGCTGCATTCCTGGCAGAGGCCTTCTCTGATCTCTTGCAGCTGTCAGCTTGCTCCATAGCACCGGTGACAGTAGCTCAGAGATGGCTCTGGCTGCGTCAGTGGGCAGTGGATGTTGATTCGTTCAAAGACTCCAGCGTTTAGATGCCATTCGTCCAGTTCCACCATTGGAAAGAGGAGTAGGCCGTTACTCTGTCTATTTCGTGGTGCCAAAAAAAAAAAGACGGCTCCTTTCGTCCTATCTTGGATCTCAAAGGCGTCAATCGCAGTCTGCGGGTACCACACTTTCGAATGGAGACACTGCAATCCGTTATTCAAGCGGTAGGCAAGGGGGAATTCTAGCTTCCCTCAATCTCGTGGAAGCATTCTTTCACATTCCCATTCAAGAGGGGCATCAGTGACTCGTTCGATTCACGGTACTCGGTCAACATTTCCAATTTCGTGCGATGCCCTTCGGTTTAGCTTCGGCACCTCGAACTTTCTCCAAGGTGTAATGGTGGTAGTAACTGTGGCCTTACACAGCCACGGCATCAGAGTTCATCCTTATCTGGACGACTGGCTCATTCGCGCAGACTCTCTCCCCGAGGCTTGCAGCACAGTCTCGGTGGTTGTTGCCTTTCTCGAAAGCCTCAGCTGGGTAATCAACCGCGACAAGAGTTGTCTTTAGCCGTCCCAGGAGATCGAATTTTTGGGGGCTCAATTCGATACAGCCTTAGGTCGGGTCTTTTTGTCAATGCCTCGATTCCTCAAGTTAACTTCTCAAGTTCGCAGTCTCCTAGCACAGGTCTCGCCTCGAGCGTGGTGTCAGAGGATTATCAAGTTCGGTTGCCTCTACTACCGGCGGTGAGACTTTGCCTCCGTTGGTGGCTCCGGTCCCGCGATCTACTTCGAGGGGTTCCCTTGGAGACTCCGCACTGGGTGTTGGTAACGACATATGTATCCATGTGCCCTCTTTACCACACTGTCTCCAACACTCATTTGTCTTCAAAACCCCCGCTTTATACAGCTGTTCCGGCATGAGATACCACCTACTCAGCACCTTGAACCCATTCTCGCGTAGCACCGTGGCAATTGTAAATTTGGCTATACCCCTCGCCACCTTCTCCCACTCCTCTACCCCCCTTTCCACCCCCAGGTCCCTTTCCCATGCTTTCATATAGCTCAATTTCCTGACTCCCCTCCCTGTTAACCCTTTATAAATTCTAGAAATCATGCCCTTTTGCCACATAGACCCCAGACATGCCCCTTCAAACCATTCCACTCCCCCCCTACCCTGCCCCCTCTGCCATTTTTGAATCAGCGACCCCATTTGCGCATACGCATACCTATCTATTTCTTGTAACTGATACATATCGCTAATCCCCTCAAACACCCTTATCCCCTTCCCCCCTAATATCTGTGACACCTGACTCAACCCTTGCGCCTCCCACCTCTTCAACACTGCTCTACTCAGTCCCACCCCCTTTTCACAACACGCCTGGTGGGACATGGTAGGTGACCACTTCTTATCCCCCACCATCCTCTGCCCATTCTGTTGCCATACATTTAACGTGTGCACCACCATTGGGTTAGCCCCCCTCTCCCCCTTCCCCCCCCCCCCCCAGACTATCCGCTCTAACTCTCTGGGGCCAAATTCTGCTGCCTCCATCATCACTCATGGCTTACCTGTCTCCCTTATCCATGCATACACCACCCTGAGCTGCGCTGCCTTGTAGTACAGAGCAAAGTTAGGCACCCCCATCCCTCTCTCCATCCCTTGCACTTGTAGTGTCCGCGCCACCACCCGTGGCTTCTTACCCCCCCAAATAAACCCCTCCACTTGCTTTTGTACCTTCCTTAATACTCCTCTCGGTATCGCTATGGGTAGTACTTGGAAATAGAACAAAATTGGGAGAGCAACATCATCTTTACAATCGCCATCTGCCCAAACCAAGAGTAGTACCCCCTACTCCAACCCCCCAACTGTGACTCCAGTTGCCCTAAAAGCTTTTTGTAGTTTAGTTAAAATAATTCCTCCAGGGTCCTCCCCCCCTGCACCCCGATACCTGATCGAGCTCTTTGCCCACCGAAACGGAAAGCGCAGCTGTAACTCCTTCTGCTATTCCTCTTCTCCCACCACATTTAATATTTCTGACTTCCCCCAATTAATTCGGAACCCCGCCACGCTCCCATATTTCTGTATCTCACCCATTAAAGTTGGTAATGTCCCCCCTGGCTGTGTGATTGTGAGCAAAATGTCATCTGCAAAGAGCGACGTGCGATACTCTAGTTGTCCTATCCTCACCCCCCTAATCTCTGGACTCGCCCTTATCTGCGCTGCCAAGGGCTCCAAAGAGAGTGCAAAGAGCAAGGGCGATAACGGGCAACCCTGCCTCGTTCCCCTCCCCAGAGGGAAAAAGCGAGTATCCTCCATTTACTCTCACACATGCTTTGGGACTTTCATACAAAGCCTTTATCCACGTCACATATTCTGCCCCAAACCCCATAGCCCCTAATACCGAGAATAGAAATTTCCATGACACTTGGTCAAATGCTTTTTCAGCATCTAGCGAGACCAGCAGCGCAGGGTCACCCGAGCGCCTCGCTTCCCAAATCACATTCAGAACCTTTTGGATATTATCTGCCACCTGCCTCCCCGGTATAAAACTAGCTTGGTCCACATGAACTAGCTTTCCTAGGATTTTATTAAGACTTGTCGCTAGAATTTTTGCCAGCAATTTCGCATCATGATTTAACAATGAAATTGACCTATAGGATGCACAGTCCTGTGGATCTTTCCCTTCCTTGTGCATCAATGTGATGCCTGCCCAGCCCATCGTATCCGCCAACTTCTTCCCACGTCGCGTTGAATTGAAAACTGATATTAATGGCTGAATTAGCAGACTCACATATTTCTTATAAAAGCTCGCTGTCAGCCCGTCTAAGCCCGGGGCTTTCCCTAGCTTCATACCCTTAATCACCCATCGCATTTCCTCTGCTCCAATCTCCCTATCAATATCCTTCTGCTCCCCTTCTTCCAACCGTGGCAGCCCCACTTCTCCCAAGTATTTGTTGATCGCCCCCTCCGTTCCCTCTGCCTGGGCTGCATATAACGTCTGATAAAACGCTACAAATTCCTCTCTAATCTGGTGATCCCCCCTCCCCACCTCTAATCTGAAGGATTCGATTTGATTCCTTTCTCTTTTTTAACTGCCGAGCCAGATACTTCCCAGCTTTATTACCCCTTCAAAAAAGTTCTGCCGCAGTAGCTGCAGTCTATGCCTTATTTGCCCGCCTCCAAAGCATTTAATTTAGCCCTCATTTCCAAAACCGCTCCCCTTAATATCCCACCACCCCCTGTGCATCTTTCTCTTCTAGTTCCATTAGCTGACGCCTTAGTTGCAATTCCTACTCCTCCTGTTCCCTTTTGATTCGTGCTCCCCACTTTACCAACACCCCCCTTAACACTGCTTTAAAGGCATCCCAAACCACTCCCTCTTTTACCTCTCCCTTCCCATTCCATTAAAAATACTCCGGTATTAACTGTTCCACATCTCTCACCACCCTAGAGTCCTCCAACAAGCCTTCATTGAGCTTCCAGTATTGCCCCCCCACCTGCTTTCCCCCTTCACCCTCACCTGTACCACCACTGGTGCATGGTCCGACCATGTAATGGGCTCAATTTCTCCTCCCTTTATTCTGCCCGCCAGCTCCTTCCCTACCCAGATCACATCTAATCGTGAATATGTCCCGTGTACTTCTGAGAAGAACTGCCGCCTACCTGGGTTCATCAATCTCCATGCATCTATCAAATCATTCTCATTCACAAACCTATTGTATCTCTGTCTATCCGCCCTCTGCCCTTCCCTCTTGCCCGTCGTGTCCCTCCCCACCTCCCAAGGCATGTTAAAATCCCCTCCACAGATCAATACTCCCTCCCCCATTACCGCCACCTGCTTCCCTAGCTCCTCCCAAAATTCTTTCTGGGAGCCCGTGGGCGCATACACATTCACCATGCAAAACCACTCCTCCCCGACTTTCACACGCAGCAGCAGGTACCTCCCCTCCACCTTGTCCCTCATCACCGTCTCCACCTCAGTTTTATGCTCCCCTGTAATGAAAACCGCCACCCTGCCTTTCTTCCTCTCCCGTAAGTTTGATGCAAAAAGTGGAGTGGAGGAGTGGCCTAGTGGTTGGGGCAAGGTACTTAAGGCCAGAAGGTCGGGGGTTCAAATCCCACTAGAGGACAGCAACCTTGGGCCAGAAGGACTGGGGTTTCTAGTCCCACAGGTGCTCCTTGTGATCTTGGGCAAGCCACTTAACCCTCCATAGCCCATGTTCCCTGTAAAAATAGTTACCTCCAAGTTATAATGCCCTGTTCAATGTAATTTCAGTTTGTTCAATGTAAACCGCACTGATGCAGAATAGCGCAGTATATAAGAGAATATAAATAAATAAATAAATAACCCTCTCTATAACCCTTCGGGTGCACTAACGCTTCATGCTTTTTTAGCAAATGTGTCTCCTGTAACATTACAATCACTGCCTTGTGTCTTACCAACTCTTTATACAATTTCTGTCTCTTCCATGGTGAGTTCAACCCCTTCACATTTAACATAACAATTTTCAAAGCTTCCTCCAACCCTGTTTCCCCCTCCCCCCCAGCTTTCCCCCCTCCCCCCAGCTTTCCCCCCTCCCCCCCGCCTCCCTCCTTTCCCCCTGCCTCCCTCCCCCCTCTGCCCCTCCCCCTCCCTACTTTCTGAGCCGCCCCTCGACTAACTCCCCCTCCCCCTCCTCCTCCCCCCCACCTCCCCCCCCACCTCCCCCCCAACCTTCTTCTCCACCCCGGAGATCTGACTTCCATAACAGTGACCTTGGATCAGACCATCGCCTACCCCTATCCCTCTTCCCCCTCCCCCCCATCTACCTCCCCCACTCCCTCTACCCCCCCCATCTACCTCCCCCACTCCCTCTACCCCCCACTCCCTCTACCCCCCCATTCCTCTACCCCCCCCACTCCCTCTACCCCATTTGCCCCTACCCCCCACTATTCCTCCCCCGCCCTTCTACCCTCCCCCGCTTCTACTACATTACTCATTACTCTCCCCCAAAACCTTTTCCACACTGTAAGTCATCCTGTTCAAGTCCATGTGTTTGCTGCTTCAGCCTGCTTCTTCCTTGATCTCCTGCTCTCACTGCCGCTCCTTGACCAGTCTCGCCAATCTCTAACCGCCTTCTGCTACTCTGTGCCACTTCGAGCTCTCTGCCGTGCTCCTATTGGCGGTGTCGTCCGTTGGCTTTACCGGACTGATAGCCTCCTCCGGTAAGTTTTCAGCTCCCAAGTCTCAATGCGTGGATGAGATGATGGTGCAGAGATGAGGGTTTTGGATTTCTTAGGAACTGGGGAACATTCTGGGGAAAGGAGGGGCTCTTCCGAAGGGATGGGCTTCACCTTAACCGGGATGGAACCAGGCTGCTGGCATTAACCTTTAAAAGGAGATAGAGCAGCTTTTAAACTAGATAATAGGGGAAAGCCGACAGTTGCCCAAGAGCGGCTGGTTCGGAAGAATGTATCCTTGAAGGATACTACCAAAAGCAGAGAGGTTCCAAAAAAGAGTAAAGTAGCCCAAATGCTCTTGAGTATGGAGCAGACAGCTTAAATATCCCAAATTACCCATGTCTACCAATAGCCAAATTAATATGAATAAAATACAGTCTCTAAAATGCTTGTATGCAAATGCTAGAAGTCTAAAAAATAAGATGGGAGAGTTAGAATATATAGCACTAAATGAAAGGTTAGATATGATTGGAATATCAGAGACATGGTGGAAGGAGGACAACCAGTGGGACACTGTGATACCTGGTTGCAAACTGTATCGTAATGATAGAGCTGATCAAATTGGTGGAGGGGTTGCTCTCTATGTTAGAGAGAGCATTGAGTCAGAAAGGATTAAAGTTTTGCAGGAAACAAAATTTGCTGTAGAATCTCTATGGATTGAAATTCCATGTAAAAAGGGGAAGGCAATGGCAGTGGGGGTGTACTATCTACCGTCTGGCCAGAATGAACAAATGGATGATGAAATGCTCAAAGAAATCAAGGAAGCTAACAAAAGTTACAGCGCAGTAATAATAATGGATGATTTCAATTACCCCGGTATCGACTGGGTCAGTGTCACGGCAGGACAAGCTAGGGAGATAAAGTTCCTAGAGGACATAAATGACTGCTTCTTGGAGCAGCTGGTTCATGAACTGACCAGAGGGGAAGCCATATTAGACCTAGTCCTTAGTGGAACACCAGATCTAGTACAAGAGATAAGGGTGTTAGGGCCACTTGGCAATAGTGATCATAGCATGATCGCCTTTGATTTAATAAGTGGAGGAGGGATAGTAAGGAAATCCACAGTACTACCTTTTTTTTTTTTTAATTCTTTATTTTCGTTTTATAACAACAAAGGAAAGGAAGACATACAGCTAAAAGACAGATACATAGAATGTGATACATACACCAAAGTAAACCCCTGCCACCCCCCTCCCCCCTGCTTCTTCTCTAGAAAACTAATCATTCCCGAAGCGGGCGTGTACTGACATTATTGTGTTACAAAACCTAACGGTGATCTGAAACATGATGAGTGTACATTAAACAGACATGTCGGAACAATGAGCAGATTGTACATAATCATTGAGCATCTGCCATTTAGACAAGCGAGAGTGAGTTTGGGTATGGGGAATAGCTCTCCGAGATATCTGCTCATATTTACTATATAAGCAGACGAGGTTCCACCATTCATTGACAGTAAGTCGAGAGCTATCCTTCCAATTCCTCGTGATTAAACATATGGCTATACCCAGCATGAAATCAAGGAGAAAGCGACCCTTCTTAGGAAGAGAGGGGACCTCCGCCACTGAGCGGAGTCCCACAATCTTCCAAGAAAGAGGCTCGTGAAGGTGTAAGATAAATTGAATACGACCCCAGACCCGCCCCCAGTAAACCTGTAGTTGAGGACATTCATAAATAACATGAGCGAGGGTTCCCACAGCAGTATGGCAAGACCAACACTGGTCCCTAGCAGTTGTGTTCCATTTGGCTATTTTTTCTGGAGTATAAAAGCATCTATGTGCAAAAAAGAAGAGAGTTTGGGTAACTGAGGCAGACCGGGAAACCCGCACTACTTTGCTCCAGAAAACGCTCCATTGCACAGGGGTTAAAGTGGTTTGCAGTTCGCGCTCCCAGGCTTGTTGAGCTCTACAAGTGGCAGTATCTGTACCCTGACATAATAGTTTATAAAAGTTAGAGGCTACCCCATGTGTACTACTAATAGAGTGAACTAGTTCTAATAGCCCGTCCTCAGTAGGGACAGAGGGCGGCATGATTTGAGCACTTTTGAGGCAGTGTTGAAGCTGCATCAATTGAAAGTAATGTTTCGCTGGTAACGCAAATTCCTTTTGTAAATCAGAAAAGGTTTTCCAACGAGCTGCAGAGAAGAGCTGTTGGGGTGTCCAGATCCCCCTAGAGTACCAGGGTTTCCATGCTATCGTTCTATTTAGGACTTGAATTTTGGGGTTATTCCACAGCGGGAGTCCGTCCTGAGGACATACGTTTGGGCCCAGTGATAGAATGAGAGTGTTAAAGGCCGCAAGAGTATCGACAATCATTGGGGGATGGCGGGTGTCTACTTGATGGGACATACCGGGGAGATGGATCAATGGAATTGGGCTACTAAGCTCCTCTTCTATATCAAGCCAAACTGGTCTGCTGTCTGTTGAGGCATCTAGCCATCGGGCACCTTGTTTAAGTAGGAAGGCTTGATGATATCTGAGAAAATCAGGAAATCTGGTACCCCCTAGTTCCTTCGCAGACTGTAGTTTTTGTTTAGCTATCCTTGGTGGTTTGCCCTGCCAGAGATAGCGGACGAGAAGGCACTCAATATCTTTGTAGGTGTGTAGCGGGAGTAAGCATGGCAGCATTTCTAAAATGTAGTTCACTTTGGGGACTATCATCATTTTCACAGTTTCTAGGCGGCCCCACCATGTAAGGGATAAGGGAGACCAACGATTTGTGAGCTCACGGACTTTGGAAACTACCTCTTTGGCATTAAAACTAATAGTGTCTTCTAAAGGAGAACAGTAATGGATCCCAAGATATTTCACCATGCGAGATTGCCAGAGGAAAGGAAAGGCCCGCATGTCAGCCTCATGTACCCAGCGGTTCAATGGGAATGCTACAGATTTGGTCCAGTTAATTTTATAGCCCGATAATTGCGAGTATCCATCAATCAGATCCAAGACAGCTGGAACCGAATCAAGGGATACGAAGAGCATAAGGTCATCTGCATATGCAGAGAGTTTAATCTCTCTGTGACTGAAGGGGACACCTCGAATACGTGCGGACTGTCTAATAAGGAGGGCGAGGGGTTCAAGAGCTAGATCAAAGAGCATTGGTGATAGGGGGCAACCTTGACGCGTGCCTCTTTGGAGATTAAAAGGCTGAGACTTAATGGCATTTACACAAATACTGGCAACGGGTTGAGTATACATGACTTGGAGGTATCGGAGGAAGCCCTCCCCAAAGCCATACCATCGGAGAACTGCAAATAAGAAGGGCCATTCTAGGCGATCAAAGGCTTTTTCAGCATCTAGGGAAAGACCCACCCATGGGTGGTCTAAATTGGCAGCACTGGATAGCACATGGCACAAGGTCCGAGCATTGTCAGCGGTAGATCGGCCGGGTATAAAACCGCATTGGTCGGGATGGATTAGGGTGGCCATCCTGTCAGATAGCCGGGTGGCCAAGATCGTTGCGAAGATCTTATAATCGGCATTAAGTAGGGAGATTGGACGGTAGTTGGCGGTTAGCAGCGGGTCTCTGCCTTCTTTCTCAAATACTACCACATTAGCTGCAGAAAAGGATCCCAAAGAGGATGTATCTACCGCAAGGGCAGTAAAATAGAGTTTTAAGTAGGGAACTAAATCTGCACTGAACGTTCTGTAGAATTCGGTCGGGAGACCATCAGGCCCTGCGGCTCGACCCGAGGCTGCTCGTTTTAGGGCAGATTGGATCTCTGAAGTAGAGAAGGGTTCATCCAGCGCATCCCTATCAGCTTCAGAGAGGGTCGGCCGCTGAATACCAGAAAACAATCGCTCGAAGGTCTCTGATGAGAACTCACATTCAGATTGATATAGACGGGTATAGAAATCCCGAAAGAGTTCTACAATATCGGAGTCTGTGGTCAATATGCCCCCTCCCTGTGGGGCTCGAAGGGCCGCTACGCGTTTGGCTTCTTTTTGACCTTTCAAGGCGTTGGCTAAAAGTCGACCGGCTCGGTTGTTTTCACGATAGTATGTCCCTCGTTGAAGCTCTATACTCTTAGAAGCTGCAGTTGAGAGGATTGCATTATATTGAAAACGGAGACGCTGTAAGCGAATTAAGACGCATGGATCAGTACGTGAAGTTAGAACTCGTTCGCCTGCTTTGATTTGTTGGTCTAGTATGAGTAGCTGCTGTTTGCGTTGTTTCCGCAGGCGAATTTGATAGCTAGTGATCGTTGCTCGAATGGCCGCTTTGAAACCCTCCCACCAAGCCCAATTTGCAGTATCCTGGGGTAAATTAAAATGGAAGTAATCCTGTATGGCTGCTCGAATTTCTAACTGGAACTCTGGCTGAGTTAACAGGGCTCTATCAAAGAACCAGGCCCCCGAATTCCCCTGGGGTGCAGTAGTGTGTAATTGAAAAGAAATAGCAGCATGATCTGAAATATGTTGGGAGTGAATCTTTGCAGTGTCCACCTGAGGAACTAACAGTTTTGATATTAGAAAGAAATCTATGCGAGACTGGGATTTGTGAGGGGAAGAGAAGAAGGTAAAGTCAAGCTCATTGGGGTGTAGTAACCTCCATAGATCAACTAAAGCAAGATCTTTGATCACAGAGGTAAGCGTGGTGTGACTCTTGGGGGGACCACTTGTCCTAGGCGGCTGTTTGTCAATCAGGGGATCAAGAACTAAATTGAAATCCCCCCCTATTATCAATGAAGTATTAGCAGAGGCCTGCGCAATCTGAGCAATGGTAGCAAAAAAGGCAGGGTCATCCACATTAGGAGCATAAAGGCATATACATGTAACTTCAAGGTTACCTATCTTGAGGTGAACTCTGGACCATCTACCTGCTGTATCTGAGCTAGTCGCGATAATAGTAGCATGCAGAGATTTCCTAACCAGTATGGCAACCCCACATTTCTTAGAAACGGCTGGGGAATAGGCGGCCACCATGTAAGGTTTAATATTGAGTTTAAGAGTTTCCTTCGAATTTAAGTGCGTTTCTTGGAGGAAAATCAAGTCCGCAGCTTCATGACTTAGATAGCTTAGGATTTTCTTCCGTTTTATCGGATTATTGATTCCTTTTACGTTCAATGATAAAATCTTACATGGTGCCATCAATCGGTAATAGACATTTTAGGTAAGGGCGCTTGAAAACATACAACATAATCAGAATCTGTACAACAATGACATAATCACCGAGTATGCTGGCTAATACACCCCATATTGAAAAGTATGTACCAAAGTAACTTAGAGAAGAAGCAAAACCCCCAATGAATATGGCGACCATATGTCTGCGGGAGGAGGCCCTAGAGAGGAAGATAGAGACATAAAAAAAAAGAAAAGAAACACCAGAGTCCATAATTAACACTGTCTCTGATATTCATCGAGGCTACTGTGGGTAGATGGAGTCGGGCCACAGATATCATCAAAAATAAGGCAACAAACCGCCCTCGACAGACTCTTTGCTGAGCCGCGGTAAATCCAATATGGCAAGTACAGCGGATATGAGAATACTTGCAGGAATATTCTGGAAGTCAGCGCATCAAGTCGGCTTCTTTAGAATCCAAAAACTCCGCTAGTAGATCAGGGTCCTCAAATGTTCTTGTCTGATTGTGAAGCGTGACTCGGAGCTTGGCCGGGTACATCAGGCCATAGCGTGCTTGTAGTTGTTGAAGCCTCGGCCGGAATTCCAGAAAGCGCTTTCGGCGGTCGACCGTGGGTTTAGCCAAGTCAGGATAGAAGGAGATCTTGTGGCTCTCAAACTCCATATGGCCCTTTGCCCGAGAGGCACTGAGAATTTGCTCCACATGTTGATATCTCAAAAGTCGAAAGATGATAGGCCGCGGGGTCTTCCTGTTGAGCGTTATGTTTGTGGGTACACGATGAGCGCGATCGATCTCCAATTCTTTGGTAAAGGTGATTTGGAGCAGGGAAGGGAGAATTTTACATAAAAAACTCCTTCATGTCTCCCGATTCCGCTCCCTCCGGTATGCCCACGAGTCGTAGGTTGTTGCGGCGCGCTCTATTATTGCCATCTTCCACTTCTTTCTGCAAGGCCTGCACCTGACGTTCAACTTTATCGAGTTTGGACAACCGGGCCGCATGGGAGTCTAATATGCTCTCCATTTTGTCCTGACGCGAAGAGAGCCCCTCTAGCCTGCCTTGCAGTACACCAAGATCTTCCCGCAGCGCTCGGAGTGCTTCACCGTTTGACTGCACGAGGTCCTTAACCCCTCTAATCTCTGCGAGGATTTCCTGCTTCTGCGGGGACGGGGGTTCAGTTTTGGAGCGTTTGCCGTGAGAAGCCGCTGGAGATCCAAATTCAAGGCGCGTGGGTTTAGTCCCCGCCATCTCACCAATGTGCCCCGGCAAGATCAGAGCAGAAGTTCAAGTATGTCCGGTGTTAATTCAGGATTCTGAGTAGGCCTCTCGGGAGCCTCAGCGTTATGCGACCATCCCGCTGGACATCGGGCTCCGCCCCGCCCACAGTACTACCTTTTAAGTTTCGAAATTAGTTAAGAAAAAACTAAAAGGAGCAGTTGCAAAGGTTAAAGACCTACATCAAGCTTGGGTGTTGTTGAAAAATACTATCTTGGAAGCCCAGACCAGCTGATCTCCAGGAACAAGCAGGAATAAGTCCTCACATATGGGTACGTCGGTACCGACGGAGCCTGCGCGGGAAAGCTCCCCAGCTTCCCAGAAGGAAAGCTTTTGGGGCCTCCCACTGCGCATGCGCGCTGCCTTCTCGCCTTCCTGACCGACTCTCCTCAGTTCTTCTTTTTCCGCGGAGCCAGCAGGTCGTGTTCCTGTCACCGCTGAAGAAGTTGTTATTTTAATTTATTTCTTTGGCCGCGTGTTTGCCTTCCCCGATTCCAGACCAGTACCGCCGGTCTTTTTTTCCTTTATTCAAAAAAAAAAAAATCATCTTTTTTCCTCACTTGGTGTGTTTGTTCTGTGAGGCCTTTAGGCCTTCGCAAATTCTCCCTCATGGAGAAACAAGCCTCTGGGTTTAAAAATGCACCAAGTGCAGCGGTACTATTTCAGTCACAGACACCCATGAATGGTGTCTTAAATGTTTGGGGCCTGACCATTCCATTCCGGATTGCCCATCCTGTTCTTTGATGTCTAAACGTGGCTTACAGAACTGGGCAGCCAAGTTTCACATGCTGTTTTCTACAGATACTCCAGCATCGACATCTTCCAGGTCTTCCTCTCCTGATGGATCTCAGGTAACCTGACATTCCTCTGGCAGGTCCTCAAAGGGCAAATCTCCCTCTAAGTATCGAGATACCCCTGGGCTTGACCCTGAGGACCCTGCCCCAGCCAAACAACCCCGGCGGGAAGCTCTGGCTTCCAAAGCTCCTCCTATGGGGTTACAGGTTGACATCGATGGCACGGCCTCGACCGATCACCTGTTAGACTGTTCTGGGGTACCGGCTCATTCATCCGGTACCGACATCCAGACAGTTGTGGCGTCCATGGATCAAACAGTTCAATCCATGCAGCAGGCCATTTTCGCTTTCATTAAGGCTGCGACGCCCTCGGTACCGCACCCCGCGGTACCGACTCCGGTTCTGGTACCACAACCGATACCGGTACCCAGGCCATCCACATCGACCAGGATACCGATTCCGGTTCCCGGTTCCGGGGGTTTTCCCAATACCGATCCGGTTCCGGGTACCCCCGATGTTGATACCGGTCGATAAGCTTATCGATCCCTGGAAGCAAACAGACGATACTTTGAGTCTTCTGATGATTCTGATTCATCAGATGACTCTGCTGAAGTATCCCTTACTCTCCCTGAGGAGCCCTCTTCTCCAAAGAGGAGAATGTCTCCTCCAGAGGATTTATCCTTTCAAGACTTCATCATTGAAGTAGCTAAAGGTCTTTCTATTTCTGTATCCTCTGAAAAAGAACCTAGAGCAAAAACGTTAGACATTTTAGGATACTCTAAGGTTCCCAAAGAGGCAGTCACCTTGCCCATCCATGAAATTCTTCAAGAACACATGATGGACTTATGGGAGACTCCTCTCACCCTATCTCCACATTCTCGTCGTCTGGACACCATGTATCGTGTCCCCCCTTCTCCTGGGTTTCAAAAAACTCAGCTCCCTCACCACTCCATCGTGGTGCAGTCAGCTATGAAAAGGATAAAGAATACTAAAAGACACTCTTCTACTCCCCCAGGAAGAGAATGTAGGACTCTGGATGCTTTTGGAAGAAAAATCTTCCAAGCAAGTATGCTTATTGGCAGAATCAACTCATACAGCCTCTATATGGGCATGTTTCTAAAGGAGATTGCATTAAAGATACGCCATTTTCTCCCCTTTATCCCAGAGGATAGAAAGGAGGAGTTCCTTCTTTTGCTAAAGCATACCCAAGATATTTCAAAGTTCTCCAACAGAGCAGCCTTTGACTCCTTTGAGGGTGCTAGCAGAGCCTCAGGTATTGCCATTGCAGCTCGCAGAATTGCTTGGCTCCAGGCCTCTGACCTAGAACCCTGGGTCCAAGATGGGTTGGGAAATTTGCCCTGTACAGGTGAGAATCTGTTTGGTAAGGAGTGGCAAATCAAAGCCACTCAAATGGATGCAGAAAATGCTGCATTAGATAGACTTTCTAAGTCTACCTCTACCCCTGTCAAGAAAAAATCTTTCAAAAAGCCTTTCTACAAGAAGGCCAGATTTGCCACAAATACTGGCCAACAATCTTCTGCAGCTCGCTTTGCCCCTAAGCGTCAGCAGCCTAAACAGGCCAGGGCAAAACCTGCAGGAGCTGCTACAGCCCAACAGTCCCAACCCCCTCAGGGTTTTTGACTTAAATCTAGAGAACTTAACCTTTCTGGCTCTAAAACCAGAACCTCTCACCATTCCAGGAAGGTTAACTCATTTTGCTCCCAGATGGGAGCAAATCACATCAGAACAATGGACCCTCTCTATCATCAGAGAGGGCTACAAACTACATTTCTCCAACCTTCCTCCCCATACCATGGTGAGAAGTTATAATTCTCCCCCATCTCTCCTAGACCTGTTGAGTCAGGAGGTGACCACTCTTCTCGCCCAAAAGGCAATAGAAGAGGTTCCTCTTCCTCAACAGGGGTCAGGTTTTTACTCCCCTTATTTTCTCATTCCCAAGAAAACAGGGAGGTACAGACCCATTCTGGATCTCAGAGAATTGAACAAATTTCTATACAAGGAGAAATTCAAGATGCTTTCTCTAGGTACTCTCCTTCCATACCTACAGAGTCAGGATTGGCTTTGTTCTCTAGATCTCAAGGATGCGTACACATATACTCATCCATCCATCCCACAGAAAATTCCTACGGTTTCTGTTCCAGGGAAAACATTTCCAGTACAGAGTACTTCCCTTCGGTCTAGCCTCTGCTCCAAGGGTATTTACCAAATGCATGGCAATAGTAGCTGCATTTCTACGCGCCCTGGGAATTTTTGTCTTCCCATACCTGGACGACTGGCTCATCCGAGCTCCATCTCAGTCCGAGGCTCAGACTTCCCTGGATCGCACCAGACGCATCCTGCAGTATCTGGGACTTGTGATCAATCTGCCAAAGTCTCAACTCACCCCTACGCAATCCCTGGAGTTCATAGGGGCCTGGTTGGATACCACCACTGCAAAGGCCTATCTACCTCAGGCCCGTTGCCAACGTCTAGTGCACTTAGCCTCTCAGACTCAGTCCAGAAGCCACTTGACTGCCAGAGAGATGCTACAACTATTAGGCCACATGGCCTCCACAGTGCATGTGGTGCCTTATGCTCGCCTACATATGAGAGCAGCTCAATGCACTTTATCTACCCAGTGGACTCAAGCATCAGGAGCTCTCTCAGACCAAATAGCAAACTCCAATCGTCTCTTTTGGTCTCTCCAATGGTGGATATCCACTCAAAATCTGTTGTTGGGGGCCCCTTTTCAACCATTGTTGCCCCAAGCAACCCTCACAACAGATGCCTCCCAAAGAGGTTGAGGGGCTCATCTCCAAGATCTCTCCACTCAGGGCACTTGGTCTCCACAGGAGACCACCCTTCATATCAACCACTTGGAACTTCGAGCAATCTTTCTGGCTCTCAAAGTTTTTCATACCCTCCTCAGCAACATGACAGTCCTTATTCACACGGACAATCAAGTAGCCATGTTTTACATAAACAAACAAGGAGGGACTGGCTCTCTGTCGCTTTGCAACGAAGCTCTAAGATTATGGGCCTTCGCCAGAGAGCATCAAATGCATCTCCTGGCAGTATATCTTCCAGGAATCCAAAACTTTTGGGCAGACAGACTCAGTCGAGTTCTGCTTCCACACGAATGGTCCCTGCACATGGATCAGGTACTCAGAATCTTCCAGAAATGGGGAACCCCGGACATAGACCTCTTTGCAAGTCCGTGGAATGCCAAACTTCCCCGGTTCTATTCCAGAATTCCGTGTCAGGGAGTTCAGGCCAAGGATGCCTTCCTCCTGCATTGGGGTCAGGGCTTCCTGTATGCCTTCCCTCCCATTCCTTTGATTCCCAAGACTCTGTTCAAACTTCAAAGGGATCAAGGGTCCATGATCCTCATAGCTCCACGCTGGCCACGCCAAGTGTGGTACCCTCTACTTCTGCATCTCTCCCAAGCCCCCTCCCTGGACTTGGGAGCGGCTCCAGACCTTCTGTCTCAGGAGGAGGGGACTTTGTGGCACCCAAACCCCAAGTCCCTTCACCTCAGAGCTTGGTTACTGAAGGCCTAGACCTTCACCACTTCAATCTTTCGCAGCAAGTGATGGATATCCTACATGCCTCTAGGAAGCCTTCCACTAGGCGTTCTTACGCTTTTAAATGTAGAAGATTTTCCATTTGGTGTGCTCAAAAGGGTCTTAACCCTCTAGCACTCCCATTGAATTCTCTTTTGGAATATCTCCTGCATCTCTCCAATGCAGGACTCAAAACAAATTCAGTAAGAGTCCATTTGAGTGCTATTGCGGCATCACTTAAGCCCATCATTGGTCAACCTGTTTCCTCTCATCCTCTTATTGCAAGATTCATGAGAGGCCTAACCTTAACTAAACCTCCCATTCGACCTCCTCCGGTGGCATGGGACTTAAACTTGGTTCTTGGTCAGCTTATGAAGCCACCTTTTGAACCCTTAGCCACTACCTCCTTGAAATTTCTTTCCTGGAAGGTTATTTTTCTTATTGCAGTCACCTCAGCTCGCCGTATCAGTGAACTGCAAGCTCTAGTGGCTAATCCACCTTATACAAGGTTCCATCATGATAAGGTGGTCCTTAGGACAAATCCCCACTTTATGCCTAAAGTGGTCTCCCCTTTTCATCTTAATCAAGAGGTATATTTACCTGTCTTTTTTCCAGCTCCTCATGCATCCAGTGCAGAGAGGAACCTTCACACTCTAGACTGTAAAAGAGCTCTTGCTTTTTACCTCCACAGGACACAGCAACATCGAAAGTCTTCTCAGCTTTTTGTTGCTTTTGATCCTTCTCATTTCGGACATCCAGTCTCCAAAAGAACTCTCTCCAATTGGATTGCTCACTGTTTCTCCAGGACCAAGCTGGAAGTCAGTCCTCAAATATGGGTGACGTCGGCGCCGACGGAGCCCTCGCGGAGCAATTTCCCCAGCTTTCAAAGAAAGCCTTTGGGAATTGCAGCGCGCATGCGCGGTCCCCTTCTCGCCCAAGGGTGCCACTTGCTCAGTCTTCTTTTTTCCGCGGAGCCCTACAGACGCTGTTTGTATTCACCGCTGGAAAAGTTGATTTTCTCTCTTATTCTTTATTCTTTTTCGGTTCGACGCTGGATTCTTTTTCCCGCCCGGACCCGCTACACCGGTATCGGGTCCGTTTCTTTATTTTTCGGTTTTTTGTCCTTCGTGACAAGCGTTCGCGCCATTTTTTTCTTTTTCACTGGCAGCCCTGTCTTTTGACCTCACAGGGGCCCTTTTTCCCTCGATGGCTGCCAGCGGGTTTAAGAAGTGTGATCGCTGTAAGAAACTCATGTCTCTTACCGACACACACGACTGCTGCCTCCGCTGCCTCGGACCCGATCATGACCCGATGATCTGTGGTCCGTGTGGCAAAATGTCCTCAAAAGCGTTGTGAAGTCGGCAGCATCAACGAGAACGAATCTTCTCTGACTCCGCGTCCGGCCGGGCCCGGACCTCGTCAGAGGCTTCGACGTCCCGGGACTCCGGTCCTGAGCATCGTCGGAGTTCCTCTGAGCGGGGGTCTCCTACCCGGGAACATCATAGGAAGAAAAAACCCGCGAGGACGGCGTCGGCGGACGCTCCTGGTTCCTCGAGGGCCAGGTCGCATAGCCCCGACAGCCGTCCTGGGTCCTCGGAGTCGGAGAGGCCTTCGAAACATCCTCGTCTCGAGATGGAGTCGCCTGGACACATGAGTACTGTAGTCCTCGTGGACTCGCCTCCGAAGGAGCTGACGTCGGGCCCGACGCCGTCGGGGCCCGAGTCAGGGGCTGCTGGGTCTCCTGAGCTTGGACTCAGGTTGACGGCCTTGGAGAGCAGTTTAGCTGCCTTCATGGACCAGCAGCGGGCATTGATCGCTGGCCTTGCGAATGCGTCTGCCCCGGCCACCGGGACGTCGACGTCCAAGTCGACCCCGGAGACCGAGCCGATCCTCGAGTCCATCCGAGATCGAGTCGATCCTCGGTCGCGGTCTCCCTCGGCCTCCCGTTCGGGACCGAGGTCGTCGACGCCGACTCCTTCGGCGTCGGAGCAGAGGGCATCGTGCCCGCCCGACCGGAGCCACTCTAATCCTCCACCGCGGAGTCCTACTGGGAATCGGAGGACTCGGTGTGTCCCCTCGGACTCGCCCGAGTCCGAATCTCGGAGACGGTCCCCCCCGGAGGACACCCGGTTCTCGGATTTCGTGCGGGATATGGCCAAGGCCTTGGCATTCCCCGCGGATCCCGAGGAGGAGCCTCGAGCCGAGGAGCTCGATGCCCTCCAGTATGATTCTCTCCCGAAGGAGGCCTTTACTGTACCGGTTCCTCCGATGCTGGAACGACTTCTCTTCCGCATGTGGGAGAACCCGGCATCGGCGCCGGTGTTAAGCAAGCGGGTCGATTCCATTTATCGAGTCCGCAAGAGCCCCGGCTTCCAAAAGGCACAACTACCGCACCATTCCATGGTGGTGGAATCGGCCATGCATAGACTCAAGAGTCAAAAAATGCACTCCTCGGTGCCTCCCGGCAGGGAGGCCCGGAGCCTGGATGCCCTCGGTAGAAAGTGTTTCCAGGGCTCTATGCTTAATTGTCGAGTCCAGACCTACCAGCTCTATATGGGCATGTATCTCCGAGATCTGGCAAAGGAAATTGCCGGTTTCTCGGCTGGTCTCTCCGAGGAATCTTTGCAGAGGTTCCAAGCCTTCTCCACTGGGATTCGAGAGTGCTCGAAGTTTATCTCTCGAGCAGCCTACGATGGCTTTGAAGCATCGGCTCGAGTGGCCGGAGCCGGCATCGGTGCCTGCCGACAGGCTTGGCTTCAGTCATCCGACCTCGAGCCATGGGTCCAGGACAAGTTGGTCGATGTCCCCTGCAAAGGTGAAAACCTCTTTGGCAAACCCATGGCGGAAAAGGCTGCACAAATCGAGACCGAGACTCTGACCAGAACTAAGCTGTCCAGAAAAACCTCTGCCCCTTCTCAGAAGAAGAAGGGCTCGGGGGAAAAAGCCCTTTTACCTGAGGAAGGCGGCTGCCTATAAATACTACCCTCATTATCAGGTCTCAGCAGCTCCCCTCTCAGGATCTCAAATTCATCGGCGCAAGGTTAAGCACTCTTCAGGCGCGGGCCTTCCTGCCTCTGGACAGGGCCCACAGGCTCATGAATCTCGCCAGCCACTTTCGCAGCAATTCCCTGGTCTCTGCCAGGCAATTTCTGAGACTGCTCGGCCATATGGCTTCCACGGTCCATGTGACCCCCAATGCCCGCCTGAACATGCGACCTGCCCAATGGTGCCTTCGCACTCAATGGCATCAGGCCACGGGGAACCTGACGGACTCGGTACAAGTCTCGGATCTGCTGGTCTCTTCTCTGCCGTGGTGGCTTCATCTGCCAAACCTAGTACTGGGAGTGGATTTTCAATCTCCTCCTCCTTCTCAGGTACTAACAGCCGATGCTTCTCTCCTGGGATGGGGAGCACATTGCCAAGGGACATGTACTCAAGGCCTCTGGACTCCTTGGGAGTCTGCGCAGCAGATAAACTTCCTGGAGCTCAGAGCCATCCGCCTAGCTCTGAGAGCCTTCTCCCACCTCACTTCTCACCAGTCTGTACTGGTCCAGATGGACAATCAAGTAGCAATGTTCTACGTGAACAAACAGGGAGGCAGAGGCTCCTTCCTTCTCTGTCAGGAGGCACGCCGGCTGTGCTCTTGGGCAGTCGGCCACGGCATACTCCTCAAAGCGGTCTATCTCCCAGGTCAAGAAAATTACCTGGCAGACAAACTAAGCAGGATCCTCCAACCACACGAGTGGAGATTGGATCCATTAGTGGTTCAGCAGATCTTTCTCAAGTGAGGACTCCCCACCTTGGATCTGTTTGCCAGTCCTCTGAACCGGCAACTACCCAGATTCTGCTCTCGACAACCGCATCCTCTCAGAGTAGCGCCGGATGCTTTTCTGATTCCATGGTCCACAGGCCTCTTGTATGCCTTTCCTCCCATGCCACTGGTGTTTCGAACGCTCTTCAAGGTTCTCAGAGACAAAGCCTCGATGATCCTAGGGGCTCCCCGGTGGCTGAGGCAACCTTGGTTCCCGCTTCTAATGCAGCTGGTGGTGGACACTCCTCTTCCTCTGGGGTTTCAACCCGATCTTCTGACACAAGACCACGGGTCTCTCCTACACCCCAACCTCCGGTCCCTTCATCTAATGGCCTGGCTGCTGAAAGGGTAGTCCTTGCTCCCCTCCTACTGCCTCTGGAGGTGGACGAGGTCGTCTTGGCCTCCAGACGGCCCTCCACCCAGAAGTCCTACGCTCTTAAGTGGCGTCGCTTCTCCGTGTGGTGTGCTCAGCAGTCTGAGAATCCCTTCTCCTGCTTGGTGGCGGTTGTCTTGCAATATTTGCTTTACCTCTCCAATCTGGGCCTTAAGTCCAACTCTGTCAGAGTCCACATCAGTGCTCTCTCTGCACATCACGCACCGGTAGATGGCAGGCCTCTGTCCAGCCACCCTTTGGTGGCTCGTTTTCTCTGAGGCCTCCTTCTGCTTAAGCCTCCTTTGCGTCCACCAGCCCCTGAATGGGATCTGAAAGTGGTCTTGCAGCGGATTACCTGTCTGCCCTTTGAACCTATGGCTACCTGCCCTCTTCGTTTTCTTTCTTGGAAAACCTTGTTCTTGGTAGCCCTTACCTCTGCTAGGCGTGTTAGTGAACTGTAGGCCCTAGTGTCTGATCCTCCTTACACTAGGTTCTACAGGAATAGGGTGGTCTTACGGACTCACCCTAAGTTTCTTCCAAAAGTGGTTTCTCCTTTTCATCTCAACCAGGAGGTGGTTCTTCCGACCTTCTTTCCCAGGCCGCACTCCAGCCGGGCTGAAATGGTCCTGCATACCCTGGACTGTAGAAGGGCCTTATCCTTCTACCTTGACCGTACGCGGGAGCATAGGAGGGCTGTTCAGCTCTTCGTTTCGTTTGACCCCAATAACTTGGGGCTCCCTGTCTCCAAGCGTACCTTGTCCATCTGGGTATCTGACTGTATTGCCTGGGCTTATGGGGCAGCCGGCCTATTGTTGGAGGGTCGAGTCACGGCTCATCGTGTTAGGGTGAAGGCTGTGTCAGTGGCACACCTCCGCTCTGTTCCGTTGGCAGACATCTGCCGGGCCGCTACTTGGTCTTCAAGCCAGACTTTTGCGGCACATTACTGCCTGGAGAGGGAGTCCCGCAGGGACAGTGCTTTCGGTCAGGCAGTCCTCCGTAATCTCTTTGAGGTTTAGGCAACTCCTACCCTCCGGCCCTGGTGTTGGGCTACCGGTCGGGGGCGTTTTCAGAGAAGATTCCTTCCTTCTGTTCTGCTGAGCTAGAGGGAGCTCATTTTTGTGCTTGAGGTCTCCGGTAGCCTTAAGCTTGGGAGTCCCATATGTGAGGACTGACTTCCTGCTTGGTTCTGGAGAAAGAGTAGTTACTCACCTGTAACAGGTGTTCTCCAGGAGCAGCAGGAATCAGTCCTCACATCCCTCCCTCCTCCCGTTGGAGTTGCAGTCCTATCATTTCGTTTTTGCTAATTGTTTTGCTGTGTTTTAGCTATGTCATCAGACTGAGCAAGATGGCACCCTTGGGCGGGAAGGGGACCGCGCATGCGTGCTGCAATTCCCAAAGGCTTTCTTTGAAAGCTGGGGAAATTGCTCCGCGAGGGCTCCGTCGGCGCCGACGTCACCCATATGTGAGGACTGATTCCTGCTGCTCCTGGAGAACACCTGTTACAGGTGAGTAACTACTCTATCTCTTTTGCTTACCAGAGTAAAAACCTTTCTCTGGATGGCCATGTCACCGCTCACAACGTTAGGGCCATGGCCACCTCTATGGCTCATTTAAACTCTGTGTCCATTGACCAGATCTGTCGAACAGCCACCTGGACCTCGGTTCATACCTTTACCGCCCATTACTGTTTGGACAAGGACTCCCGCCGGGATGCCTTGTTTGGTCAGGCTGCCCTCAGACACCTGTTCCATTCTTGAACAACTCCAGCCCACCTTCCCTGAATGGATGCCTGAGATCCATAGGAAGATGAGGAACCTTTCAGGGTCTTATACCCTTCAGGGGATCTCCCAGGCATCTTAGCTAGGGAGTCCCCATATGTGAGGACTTATTCCTGCTTGTTCCTGGAGATTACACAGTTACTTACCTGTAACAGGTGATCTCTGGGAACAGCAGGAATTAGTCCTCACAACCCACCCGCCTCCCCTAGGAGTTGTATCTATCTCTCTCTTTCCTTTTCTCTCTCTATTGTCTCAACTTTAAACTCGAACTGAGGAGAGTCGGTCAGGAAGGCGGGAAGGCAGCGCGCATGCGCAGTGGGAGGCCCCAAAAGCTTTCCTTCTGGGAAGCTGGGGAGCTTTCCCGCGCAGGCTGCGTCGGTACCGACGTACCCATATGTGAGGACTAATTCCTGCTGTTCCCAGAGATCACCTGTTACAGGTAAGTAACTGTGCTTATTCCACGCTTTAAGAAAAGTGGAAGGAAGTCTAAAAAACTGCCAGCATGGTTTAAAGGTGAGGTCAGAGACGCTGTTGCCAAAAAAGCATCTTCCAGGAAATGTAAAAAAGAGCCAAACGACAAAACCTGGAAACAGCACAAGCACTGGCAAGTCAAATGCAAGGCATTGATAAAGCAGGCAAAGGGAGAATTTGAGAAGAAGCTTGCTGCGGAAGCAAAAACGCGAAATGAAATTTTTTTTCAAGTACGTTCGTAGCAAAAAACCTGTGAGAGAGTCAGTTGGTCCATTAGATGATAGAGGAGTTAAAGGGGCACTAAGAGGTGACAAGGCGATAGAGAGACTGAATGAATTCTTTGCTTCGGTCTTTACTGAGGAAGATGTAGGGATATTACCCATGACTGAAGTGGTATTTAAAAGTGCAGAAGAATTGAAGGAAATATCGATACATTGGGAAGATGTATTACAACTATTAGATAAACTGAAGAGTAACAAATCACCTAGGCCAGATGGTATACATCCAAGGGTGTTGAAAGAACTGAAATATGAGCTTGCAGACCTACTATTAGTAATCTGTGAACTAGCATTATTAAAATCATCTCTAATACCTGAAGATTGGAGGATCGCCAATGTAACACCAATTTTTGAAAAGGGTTCCAGGGGTGATCCGGGAAACTACAGACCGGTGAGCCTGACGTCAGTACCGGGAAAAATGATAGAAACCATCATAAAGAATAAAATTACTCAGCATGTAGATAGTCATGGCCTAATGGGAGTCAGCCAACATGGCTTTAGACAAGGAAGATCTTGTCTTACTAATCTGTTATGTTTTTTTGAAAGTGTGAATAAACAGGTGGACAAAGGTGAGTCGGTTGATTTAGTGTATCTGGACTTTCAGAAAGCCTTTGACAAGGTCCCTCATCAGAGACTTTTGGCAAAACTAAAGAGTCATGGGATAGGAGGCAGTGTACTACTGTGGATCAGGAACTGGTTAAAAGATAGAAAGCAGAGGGTTGGGCTAAATGGCCAATTTTCCCAATGGAGAAAGGTGAATAGTGGTGTACCCCAGGGATCTGTGCTGGGTCTGCTTCTTTTTGACATATTCATAAATGACCTGGAAAGTGGAATAATGAGTGAGGTTATCAAATTTGCAGATGACACAAAACTATTTAAAGTTGTTAAAACCCAAGAGGATTGTGGAAAATTGCAAGAGGATCTTGGTAAATTGGAAGACTGGGCATCAAAATGGCATATGAAATTTAATGTGGTCAAGCGCAAAGTTATGCACCTAGGGAAGAACAACCCAAACTATGGTTACACAATGCTAGGTTCCACATTAGGAACCACCACCCAGGAAAAAGATTTAGGCATCATTGTAGATAACATGTTAAAACCCTCGGCCCAGTGTGCAGCGGCGGCCAAGAGAGCAAATAGAATGCTAGGTATCATAAGGAAAGGAAAGGAAAATAAAACAAAAGATATTATAATGCCTCTATATCGTTCCATGGTGAGACCGCACCTTGAATATTGTGTGCCATTCTGGTCGCCGTATCTTAAAAAGGATATAGCGTTATTAGAAAAGGTTCAGAGAAGAGCCTCCAAAATGTTAAAGGGGGATGGAAGGATACTCCTATGAAGAAAGGCTAAAAAGGTTAGGGCTCTTTAACCTAGAAAAGAGATGGCTGAGGGGAGATATGATAGAAGTCTATAAATTAATGAATGGAGTGGAACGGGTAAATGTAGATTGTTTACGTTATCAGAATATGGAAAGACTAGGGGACATGCAATGAAGCCACAGGGTAAACTATTTAAGACTAATAAAAGAAAATATTTTTTCACTCAACGTGTAATCAAACTCTGGAATTTGTTACCGGAGCATGTAGTAAAGGCTGTTAGTGTAGCTGGGTTTAAAAAAGGTTTGGACAAGTTCCTGGAGGAAAGGTCCATAAACCATTATTAAGAAGGGACCCAGGATATCAATGCTTAACCCAGTACAAGCATTGCGGAACCTGTGTCTTTAGGGGAAACTGCTAGGTACGTATGACCTAGCTTGGCCACTGTTGGAAACAGGATACTGGGCTTGATGGACCTTAGTCTGACCCAGTATGGCCTATCTTATGTTCTTATGTAAGTCTCTCAATGCTTTCGAAGCTTCTGCACTTGTCTTTACTTTCCTCGAACGCTCTTGTACCGTAATCAACATTCTAAACAGGTACAGCCACTTATATTTTAAGTTAGCCCTTCTCAAGTAGGCCGTGACCTCTTTTATCTCTTGTCTACGCTGCAGCGTCCCCTGAGACAAGTCCTGAAACAGCTCCAGTTTGTTTCCTTCCCACTGGACGTGTCTTAGCTTTCTCGCTGCTCCCAGTATTCGTTCTTTCAGCTTGTATGAAGCCAGGCAAACTACAATGTCTCTCTGGCGATTGTCCCTTATGGGCCCCAATCCTCTATGGGCCCTTTCTATTTTCATCTGATTATCGTCGTCCTCTGTGCACTCCACCTCTTTTAGGATTTCTCCTAATATTTTCTGTACCACGACTTTGCTGTTCCTATATCTGGGATCCTCCGGGACTCCCCGCAGTCTAATGTTGCACCTTCTCGAGCGGTCCTCTAAATCTTCCATTTTTGCCTTTAGCTCCTCTTGTGCTTCCTTCAGCGCTTTCCATCCTTTCTGGATTTGCTCCACCGCTGCCCCCTGTTGTTCCAATTGATTCTGTGCATCCTCTACACGCTCTCCCAGTTCAGTGATATCTTGCTTGATTATTTCCAGAGTCTCTTTCAACTCATTTTTTACTCCTCCAATTTCTTCCTTTAAATCCTCCTTCAATTCCATAAGCCACTGCTTGATTTTTTTCTGCCATCCCTGAGCACTCCTCTCCTTCTGTCTCCTCCTCTTGTCCCGGCAAGAGGTCCCCCCTCAGCTTGCCCATCTTCTCTCCCTTCTTTCCACCTCTTGATGGCACATACGAGGACCAGAATTCCGCCAATTTCTTCTTCACTGTCCCTTCTCTCTGTGCTTTCTCCATGTTGTATTTAAGTAGTTCCCCTCTTCAGGAGGCAGCTTCTTTGTCCACTTCTTCTCTTCTCCCCTTCCCCGGGAAGTGCTATTCAAGCAGTAGATAGAGCCTCAGCCCCTTCCCTCTGATTGTGGCACTGCTTTTCCTCCCGTAAGGTTCTGTCTCACTTTAGATCTGCTGCGCTCTTCCACAGTCTCTGCTCTGGCTTGCTGGTCCTCCCTCGCCGCGTCCTACTGCATGCGTTCTTGGGCTGCCCCGCTCTGTTGCGGTTCCAGTGCTCCTTCAGCCCTGGCGCTCGCTGGGTGACCTGGTCGCTCTATCTCCCCTCCTTCTCTTCCTGCTGCTGGCTTAGCTGTACAACTTGCTCTCAGCCATTCCCTCAGCTCGACTGGTCCTCTGCTGCGTTCTTTCAGGCCTGGCTGCACCCTTCGGCCTCAGCCCGCCACCTGAGCTGCTTCTCTTCCCGGGCTCAGCTGCGGCCCTGCATCCAGCTCACCTTCAAATTGCACCACCTCCTCTCTCTACCGCTCCGGATTACCGCGTTCTGACATAGGCTCCTGTCTAGTCTTCCTTTACTGTCGGTATGCCCCGGCCTTCTCCGCTCTCACCAAACAGCTCTCACTGCTCTTTGGAGGCCGTTGGGATATGCCGCGGCTCACGTCCGCTTCACGACCTTGTGCTGGATCCTTTCGCACTTGCCCCAGCTCTCCTTTTCGCCTGCTCTCCACGACCCTCCTGTCACTGTAACTTTCCCCGATGCCTCCACGTCCGCTAGCCGCCTTTGCCATGCGGCCCAGCGGCCCATCTCCTCTCTCCACCGCGGCTTCTTATGCTGGTGGGGTGCGCTGCCTTCTCTCGCTTCCGCGTAATTTGGGGGGTTTACTGCCTCAGTGCCCCCAGCTTACACTACTTCCTTACTGCATTTTATGCTCTTTTTTGCCCTTTTGGCAGGCTATGGCGGCGGAGCTCCTCTAGCTCGCCACCCTCCGATCCGCTGACGTCACCGGAAGTCCCAGTTTTGTTGTTTTTAATGGTCCAGGGACTGGAAAGTCTTCAGCATCACACCCAATGTTTCGTGTTTCCTTCAAGGGGTTTGGTATTTGCGCCCCCCCCCCTTCTCCTGTCAATTGTCCCGTCTTAAGATCTCTATCTAGTGCTCAGGCCTGATGTCTATGTCCTCTGCACCTTTAAAGTATGTTGCTTAGAGGGATTTGACTCTCGAGGCTGTTTTTTCTTGGTCACAATTTGTTTGGCAAGATGGATTTCTGAATTTCAGGCGCTGTCCTGCTGGGGTCTGTATCTGTTCTTTTTTTTGGTGGAGGCCATCTTCATTCGGCCTGCGCCTTCCTTTTTACCTAAGGTGATATTCCCTTTCATGTGAACCAAGTGGTTTGTCTTCCCTCCTTTTCTAAGAGTGTTTGGCCCTGTGGGCTCAAAACCTTCTGACATGCCTTCTGTTCGACCTAATCCTGTACATAGTTTCCTGCTGTTTGGTTGCGTTACCATTGTTGAGGTTGTGTGAAGTTGCCATTCCTTAGAAATATGCTTTGGTATGAATACTGATTTGCCCCCTAGTGGCTCAAGCTGATAGAGGATGGGAGTGATGTCATTGAAACCTGAATATTTCATTGGCTCTCTGTCTTCACACATTTGATGGCATGTTTGAGGACAGAACTGACCTTTTTCCTCATAAGAGGCATAAATCATCTCCTGAGGCTATTGACATCCCAGGATTTTTTTGGAATATGTACAGCCTATACCATTTTCTTTGGAGACAGGATGAACCCAGGGCAGAGGAATTGGAGATCCTCCAGTACTCCTCTGTCCCCTATGAAGCGGTGTCAGTGCCTGTATACCATATCCTTCAGAGAGTACAGATGAGAATATGGGAGACCCTCCTCTCTGTAACTCAAGTGAGTAGAAAGCTTGACTCTATGTACAGAGTTCAGAAGTCCCCGATTTAAGAAGCCTCAACCTTTCCACTACCCTTTAGTGGATGAATCCACCTTCAGGCTGGTCTTGAACTTTTTAAAGTACATTTCTGAACGAAGGTCTATGGGGAAGGTGTTGCAATGATGGGGAGCTTGGGAGGAAAAAGCCATAGAGTGGTATTTCTCAAGGTACATCATGCGCCTTGAGGGAAGTACTGGAAGGTTCGTGCTCATTGAACAGAGGATATGAGATGGGCAGTAGGGAAGAAGTGAATGTAAGTAGATTGGAAGGCCCAAATAGTAAGCTCAATGAGTTAGTAATAAAAGTTTAAATTTTATTCAAAAGGGAATGGGAAGCCATTGTTGCTCATAGAGTAGCAGAGTGATGTGGTCATATAGTTTAGCATTGTAAATAAACTTTACTGCTGTGTTTTGAATAATTTGAAACATATTAAATGTTGAGCCCTGCACTGTTTGTAAATTGAATGTTACCTGCAGTGAAGAGGTTTTTACAATGGGACACATCTACATTGAAGCACTGATTTTTTTTTTGGTCCCTTAAGGGATGTTTTGTTGTTTTTTGAATAGTTTGGAGACATTTTAGTTGGGCCTGTGAGATGCTGGTTAGCATGGAGTTGCAGTAGTATTCACTACTATCTGGAGATGGGTTCGACAGCAGTTTCAGCCAGTCAGTACTCAGAAATCTGTTTGGGGAGTAGAATCCAACTGCATCCCCCCAGGCCAATTTATTTCTGTTAAGGCTACCTTAAAAAAATAACAGTAAAAATATATAAAATGTAATTCCATATCGTCTTGCTAGACCAGTCCAGACAAGTGGGTTGTGTTCTCCTACCAGGAGATTGGTGGAGACAACCAATGAAATGCTAAGGTTTCAACGACATCACTCCCATGCCTCTATGCGTCTCAGCCACCAGAGGACCCTTCAGTATTGTGTCTCCAGCAGATGGTGGATGGACTTTCTCCACTCTGAAGAAAATCTGAACAATTGAGAGGAAAATTTTGATTTCATTCATAAATGACCACCTTGAGGGTGACACTCCAAGTTAAGTGTGACGTGGGAAGCTCCACTAGACTGTGGTCATTTTGGTAGCCATGGGAGAAGGGAAAATTGGTTCAGCTCCACACTTTTATGATAAAAGCCTGTTGAGCAGCCAGAAAATTGGAAAGATTTGAAAGAGTTGAGCAGCATCCCCACCCTCCTCTCTCCCTCCTTCTCTCTCCCGAAGATCGCAGAAGGATCTCAGAAGAATCTGCCTCCTTAAACATAGTATCTGAAAAGCAAGCGAAGCAGTTTCAGGGGAGTAGAGCTGAGCCCAACAGGAGTTTCTGCCTGGGGCTCTCAGGAGGTGAGTACCAAGGCATTACTTTGTCATTGTCCTTGTTGGGGGCTTCCGATTCCATCTATCTGGGGCACAATTCAGAATGGACCATTGGCATGGTATGGCAGTTTCCTGGCTTTTTCTACATGCATTAGTAGCACTTCTTACTATTGTGCGCCTGGTGGTTGCGTGGTCCTAGCACATGTTCTGCCTGAGCAACTCCAACACATTCCTACCCAAGTGTCCGTTTTGCAGGTTGCTGTGCAAGTGCTGTTAACATGCAGCTTCCGAAGTGATATGGCATTGGATTGGGCTTCACCACTGGGCTGCAGATATATCCTCCAAAGCCCGGTTGACCCAACTGGCCTTTAAAGGGGAGCTTTCTTTTGGAGCCAATTTGGCAAAGCTGGCGAAGGATCTGGTTGAGACAAGCCTTTTACTGCCTTCTGGAGGAAAGGCTTCAGGGGCCTAGAAAGTGGGCAGGATCCCCATTTTCCATCAGCCTCTGCTTGCCCCTTACGGACATGCTAATTGGACTCTTGAGGGGATCTGGACTCCAGTCGCTATCGCCTTGGAAAGCCTTTCTTCTCCTCTGCTTCTGGATTTCAGGCTTGTTCTCGGTCCTTTCGAGGAGCTCGTGGACCCAGCGACTCTGTCCCCTCTAGAAGTTGTCCCCGCCTCCCCCCCAGCCGCACAATAAAGATTTTCTAGTTCCCCCTGTTTCAGGCAGGCTTTGCCTTCTCTTTCAGGAAGGGGACTGGTTACCAAGGATCACTGAGTGCTTGACGTCGTTCAGTATGGCTATATCCTGGAATCAAAGAGCTGATCCCCGGATGCTTTTGTCATCTCCTGCTGTGGATCAGTGAATAAAGGATGGGTGTTCGAATCACCTTAGACAAGTTGCTGCTCCTAAAGGCAGTGGCGACCACTCCCCCGGACGATTGGGGCAGGGACAGATACTCTATCCAACCCCCCCAAAAAGAATGGCTCACTCCGGTCCATTCTCTGCCTCAAGGGTGTCAACATGCACTTGCACTTTCTGCACTTTCAATGGAAATCTTGAGATCAGTGGCTCAGTGGTGCACCAAAGAACTTCTTTGCATACCTGGATTGGTCAGAATGTTTTTTCGTGTCCGATCCAGGAGGATCAGCAGAGGTATCTGCATTTTGCCATGGTTGGCTATTACTTTGTTTGCTGCCCTTCCATGTGGGCTCTCCACTTCTCCATGTTCATGCCAGTGGTGGCTGCAGTGCTACAATGCCAAGGGACTTGTGTGCACCTATATTGGGATGACTGGCTCATCTGAGCCCATCCTCTGTCGGAGGCATCTCGGGTGTTGACCTGAGTGGTGGCCTGTTTGGAAAGCCTTGGCTGGGTATTCAAGCAAGGGTTAGAGCCAGTTGGTGCCTTCTCCCATCCCAGGAGTTCCTGAGAGCACAGTTCGATAACTCAAGTGGGCAGAGTCTTCCTGCCAGAGGAGAAAGTCAAAGGTTGTTGGATTGTCTGGCACTGCTCTGTTCAACAGTGTCTCGAGGTCTGGGATTATTTACAGCTCCTTGGATTGATGGCGGTGACAGTCAAGATGGTGCTGTGGGCGTGTGCTCCTATGCGGATGCCCTGAAGGTCTTTGCTGATTCAGTGGTCCCCGAATTCTCAAGGATTCTAGACCGGGCTCCTGCTCCCATTAATGATGGCTAGCCTGCAATTGTGACAGTTGTCCAGTTATCTGAATTAGGGCGTGCCACTGGATCCTTCTGATGATGGAGGCTAGTCTCTTGGGTTGGGGAGCCCATTGCCAAGAGCAAATGGCCCAGGGCCGTTGGAACTGCAGGGAGAAGGTGTGGTTCATCAACTGCCTAGCGAGGGCCATCAGGTTGTCTCTTCAGCTATTCTGGCCTCTGATCAAGTGCCAGGCAGTTCGGAGTGTTTTCATACAATGCCACGGCGGTAGATTATGTCAATCAGCGAGGCAGTACGAGGAGTGCCGAAGTAGCCCTGGAGATGACTCACTTGATTGCCTGGGTGGAGAAGAACTTCCTAGCACTGTCAACCCAACATATTGCTGGGGTGGAAAATCTGAAGGTGGACTATCTCAGCTGGCACTCTCTGGATCCCAGAGAGTGGGAGTTGAATCAGGAGGCATTTCAGTTAATTCTTTGGTGTGATGGTGAACCGCTTCATTGCCAAAGTGTGTCACTGTTTCAGTCACCACATGGAAGGTCCAAGGGCGTAGTCTCTTTAGTCCAGCCCTGTCCAAGGCATTGCCTACTGTATATTTCTTCTCCTTGGCTGCTGTTGGGGTGTGTAATTTGGTTTATAGTGCTCCACCTTCAATTCTTCAATTCCACACCCCCACAAGCAGCCTCCGTTCAGTACATATCAACCACCTTTACCTCCCATCACCATCTCGTGCCCACTTACAACAATCCACAAGCCACTCAGCCGCCTTCTTTCTAGGTCCATCTCTATGGAACTCCCTCTTCACCACCCTCCGACTGGAACAGATCCACTCAAGATTCAAGTCTCTTCTAAAAAACCATCTTTTGATCTTCCATCCTCTGCTTTTGATCTTCCATCCTCCATTTTCTGACTTTATTTCTGTTGTCTGACTCTTTTGTCCCAAATGATTGCGTTCACTCCCTTTCCTGTCTAGCATTGTAGTTCTTTTCCTTTTTTCTGGCCTCAGCCACGTCTGTATGTTTTTGAATTGTTCACATCCCTGATGTCACGAAGGCGCGGTATGTCAAATAAGTCAATAAACATAAACACCTGGGGAAATTGTTCTGTTGTCACCAGATTGGCTGAGGAGCATGTAGTTTGAAGATCTGCTTCGGCTCCTACAAGTACCTCCTCTTTGCCTCTGTGTCAGGACCTATTGTGTCATCGGCCGATTATCCTGGAAGACGCAGCTCCCTTCTCGCTTACGGCTTGTCTCTTGGAAGGAGATGGCTAGCGCGTAAGGGCTACTCTCCTTCAATGGTCTCCACTCTTCTCTGAGCCTGTCAGAGATCTGCCAACCTAGCATACATGTGGGTCTGATGCCTCTTTCAGCGATGGTGCGACGAATGGAAGCTGCTGCTTGTGGCGGCAATGGTGCCATCTCTGTTGGCCTTTCTGCAGGAGGGTCTGAAAAAATACCTTTTCTACAGGACCAAGCAGGAAGTCAGTCCTCACATATGGGGGATGTCGGCGCTGACGGAGCCCCCGTGCGGAGCATTTCCCCAGCTTTCATAGAAAGCCTTTGGGAATGTAGCACGCATGTGCGGTCCCCTTCCCGCCCAAGGGTGCCATCTGCTCAGTCTTTTTTTTTCCGCGGAGCCCGACGGCTGTATATTCGTTTCACCCAAGGAAGAAGTTGATTTTCTCTGCGTTAACCTGTTTTTCTTCGGTTCGCCACTGGTTTCCCTTTCGCGCCTGGGCCCGATACATCGGTATCGAGCCCGGATCTCTTTTTCGTTTTTTGTCCTTAGTGACTAGCGTTCGCGCCATTTTTTTTTCACTGGCAGCCCTGTCTTTTGACCTTGCAGGGGCCCTTTTTCCCCCGATGGCTGCTAGCGGGTTTAAAAAGTGTGATCGGTGTAAGAAACTTATGTGTCTCACTGACACACATGACTGCTGCCTCTGGTGCCTCGGACCCGATCATGACCCGATGATCTGTGGTCCGTGTGGGAAGATGTCCTCTAAGGCGTTTAGGAGTCAGCAGCACCAAAAGGAAAGAATCTTCTCTGACTCCGCGTCCGGTAGGGCCCGGACCTCGTCAGAGGCCTCGACATCTCGGGACTCCGGCCCCGAGCAGCGTTGAGGCACCTCTGAAAGGGGGTGTCCCTCGCGGGAGCATCGTAAGAAGAAAAAACCCGCGAGGGCAGTGTCGGTGGACGCACTTGGTTCCTCGAGGGCCAAGTCGCATAGCCCCAAGCGCCATCCCGGGTCTTTAGAGTCAGAGAGGCCTGCAAAACAACCTCGTATAGAGATGGAGTCCCCGAGTCACGTGAGTACTGTAGTCCACATGGACTCGCCTCCAGGGGAGCTGACGTCGGGCCCAGCGCCGCCGGGACTCGAGTCTGGGGCTGCTGAGTCTCCTGAGCTCGGACTCAGGTTGACGGTCTTGGAGAGCAGCTTGGCTGCCTTCATGGAACAGTAGCGGGCATTGATCGCCGGTCTCACCAGTGCATCTGCTCCGACCACCGGGACATCGACGTCCAAGTCGACTCCGTAGGCCGAGCCGATCCTCGAGTCCATGCGAGCTCGAGTCAATCCTCGGCCAAGGTCCCCCTCGGCCTCCTGTTTGGGACCAAGGTCATCGACGCTGGTACCCTCGGCGTCGGGGCAGATGGCATCAATGCCTGCCCGACTGGACCTGCTCGATTCCTCCTCCGAGGAGTCTGGCTGGGAGACGGAGGTTGAGGAGTTGCCCGACACCTTTTGGACTCGGTGCGTTCCTTCGGACTCGCCCGAGTCCGAGCCTCAGAGAAGGTCCCCCCAGAGGATACCTGGACTTCGTGCGGGACATGGCCAAGGCTTTGGAATTCCCCGCGGATCCCGAGGAGGAGCCTCGAGCTGAGGAGCTCGAGGCCCTACAGTATATCTCTCCTCCGAAGGAGACCTTTACTGTTCCGGTTCCTCCGATGCTGGAATGGTTGCTCTTCCACATGTGGGAGGCGCCGGCATCAACGCCGGTTTTAAGGAAGCGGGTCGATTCCATCTATCGAGTCAGCAAGAGCCCTGGGTTCCAAAAGGCACAATTATCGCACCACTCCATGGTTGTGGAATCGGTCATGCATCGTCAGAAGATGGACTCCTTGGTGCCTCCCGGTCGAGAGGCCCGGAATCTGGATGCCCTCGGTAAGAAGTGCTTCCAGGGCTCTATGCTTGCTTGCCATGTCCAGACCTACCAGCTGTACATGGGCATGTACCTTCGAGACCTGGCAAAGGAGATTGCCGGGTTCTCTGCTGGTCTCTCCGAGGAACCTTTGCAGAGGTTCAATGCTCTGTCCTCGGGTATTCGTGAGTGCTCGAAGTTTATATCTCGAGCAGCCTATGATGGCTTCGAGGCTTCGGCCTGAGTAGCCGTGACCGGCATCGGTGCACGCCGTCAGGCCTGGCTACCGTCATCGGACCTTGAGCCATGGGTGCAGGACAAATTGGTCGATGTCCCCTGCCGAGGTGAAAACCTCTTTGGTAAGCCCATGGCTGACAAGGCTGCTGCACTCGAGACCGAGACTCTTACCCAGACAAGGCTGTCCAGAAAAACCTCTGCCCCTTCTCAGAAGAAGAAGGGCTCAGGAAAAAAGACCTTTTACCCGAGGAAGTCATCTGCCTATAAACAGTACCCTCATTATCAGGCCTCTGTAGCTCCCCAACAGGGTCAGCAGGCCAAGGGGCAGGGTCATGGGCTCCGTAGGCAGAAGGCCCCCAAGCCTCCTACTCCGGCTCCTGCTCAGCAGGGAGGGGGATTTTGACTGCAATGGCATAGCCTCTCCTCCTCAGCTGGCCCCTATCAGCACTGGAGGCAGGCTGGCCCTGTTCGCCCACAGGTGGTCAGCCGTCACAAGGGATACCTGGGTTCTAAGTATAGTCCAGAAGGGCTATCTCCTCCACTTCCACCAGGTAACCCCCTCCTATTTTCCAGGGGAGCCTCCCAGACTCCCTCTGCAGGAGTTGGCAGGTCTTCTGAAGGAACAGGCAGTGGAACCGGTGCCCCACCACCTCAGAGGTCAAGGCTTCTATTCCAGGTACTTCCTGGTACCAAAAAGAACAGGAGGCCTCAGACCCATCCTAGACTTGCGAAACCTGAACAAGTTCCTGGAGAGGGAAAAGTTCAAGATGCTTACCCTTGGAATCCTGCTGCCCTACCTCCAGCAGGGAGATTGGCTATGCTCCTTAGACCTAAAGGATGCTTATACTCACATCCTTATTCATCCAGACCACAGACAATATCTCAGATTTGTAGTGGGAGGAAACCATTATCAGTACAGAGAACTGCCTTTTGGCCTTACATCCGCCCCCAGAGTATTCACCAAGTGCCTGGCGGTGGTTGAGGCCTACCTCAGGGTTCAAGGCCTCTTTGTCTTTCCATATCTGGACGATTGGCTCATCAGGGGTCAATCCCCGCAAGAGGCCAATCAAGCCACCTTTCGCACTTTCGCTCTGTTTCAGCACCTGGGGTTTGTCATAAACTTCACAAAGTCCAGTTTGCAACCCTACCAGAACATTTATTTATTAATTTATTTAACATTTCTTATATACAGCCTTTCATGATATCAAGGCGGTTTACATTGAACAGGGCATTATAACTTGGAGACAACTATTTTACAGGGAACATGGGCAATGGAGGGTTAAGTGGCTTGCACAAGACCATAAGGAGCACCTGTGGGACTAGAAGCTCCAGTCCTTCCGGCCCAAGGCTGCTTTCCTCTAGTGGAATTTGAACCCCCGACCTTCCGGCCCGAGGTACCTTGCCCCAACCACTAGGCCACTCCTCCCCTCATGGAGTTCATAGGGGCTCGACTGGACACCTTTCTAGCAAAAGCCTTTCTACCAGTGGACAGGGCCCACAGATTGATGGATCTAGCCAGGCTATTCCACAGCAATTCTCTGGTCTCCGCCAGACAATTCCTGAGGCTCTTAGGCCACATGGCATCCACGGTCCATGTAACTCCAAATGCCTGTCTACACATGAGACCAGCTCAATGGGGCCTCAGGACTCAGTGGCACCAGGCCATAGGAAGCCTCGCGGACAAAGTGAGGGTGTCCAGCCTACTACAGTCTTCTCTGCAATGGTGGCGTCATCTTCCGAATCTAGTGCAAGGGGTGCCTTTTCAGGCACCTCCACACTCTCAGGTGCTGACAACCGATGCTTCTCTTCAAGGTTGGGGTGCACATTGCCAAGGGGCATGTACTCAAGGCCTGTGGACTCCTTGGGAGGCCGCACAGCAGATCAATCTCTTAGAACTGAGAGCTATCCGCTTAGCCCTGAGAACTTTCTCTCATCTCATCTCTCACCAGTCCGTCTTGGTTCAGATGGACAATCAAGTTGCTATGTTCTATGTGAACAAACAAGGGGGCACAGGGTCCCGCTTCTATGTCAGGAAGCGCAGAAACTCTGCTCCTGGGCAGTCAATCATGGCATTCTCCTCAAAGCAGTATACCTCCCAGGTCCGGGGAAATACATGGCAGACAGATTGAGCAGGATCCTGCAGCCGCCATAGATCTCTTTGCCAGTCCACTGAACCGTCAACTGCCCAAATTCTGCTCCAGGCAACCGCATCCTCTCAGAGTAGCAGCGGATGCGTTTCTCATTCCATGGTCTACAGGCCTCCTCTATGCATTTCCTCCCACGCCTCTAGTGTCCAAGACACTATTCAAGGTGACCCAGGACAAGGCCTCAGTAATTCTGGTGGCCCCCAGGTGGCCAAGGCAACCCTGGTTCCCACTACTGTTGCAACTGGTGGTGGACACTCCTCTTCCTCTGGGGATGCAACCCGATCTCCTGTCTCAGGAGCAGGGATCTCTCTTGCACCCCAATCTCCAGTCCCTCAATTTGATGGCCTGGCTGCTGAAAGGGTAGTCCTAGCACCTTTACTACTGCCTAGGGAAGTGGAGGATGTAGTCTTGGCCTCTAGGAGGCAGTCCACCAGAAAGTCTTATGCCCTTAAGTTGCGTAGATTCTCTACATGGTGTACTCAACACAATGAGAATCCCTTCTCATGCCTGGTACCCGTGGTGCTGCAGTATTTGCTTCACCTGTCCAACCTAGGCCTTAAGTCCAATTCTGTTAGAGTTCATCTTAGTGCTCTTTCAGCACACCACTCACAGGTGGAGGGTCAGTCTCTATCCAGCCATCCTTTGGTGGCTCGCTTCCTCAGAGGCCTGCTTTTGCTTAAGCCTCCAGTACGTCCGCCTGCCCCTGAATGGGATTTAAATGTGGTCTTGCAACGGCTTACTTGCCCACCATTTGAACCTATGGCTACTTGCCCTCTGCGTTTTCTGTCCTGGAAAGCGCTATTTCTGGTAGCCCTTACCTCAGCAAGGCGAGTGAGTGAGCTTCAGGCCCTAGTATCAGAAGCACCATATACTAGGTTCTATAGGAACAGGGTAGTTTTACGGACTCACCCTAAGTTCCTTCCAAAGGTTGTCTCCTCCTTTCACCTCAATCAGGAGGTGGTTCTTCCGACTTTCTTTCCCAGGCCTCATGCTAGCCGGGCTGAGATGGTCTTGCATCCCTGGACTGTAGGAGGGCATTGTCCTTCTACTTTGACCGTATGCGGGAGCACCGGAGGGCGGTTCAGCTCTTCGTCTCTTATGACCCCAATAAGTTGGGGTTGGCTGTCTCCAAGCGTACTTTGTCCATATGGGTAGCTGACTGCATCACCTGGGCTTACAGGGCAGCCTGCCTCTCGTTGCAGGGTCGAGTTACGGCTCACCATGTCAGGGCGAAGGCTGCGTCAGTGGCTCATCTCTGCTCTGTTCCTTTGGCAGACATCTGCCGGGCCGCTACTTGGTTTTTAAGCCAAACATTTGCTGCCCACTACTGCCTTGAGAGGGAGTCCCGCAGGGACAGTGCTTTCGGGCAAGCGGTACTCCATAATCTCTTTGGGGTGTAGGCAACTCCTACCCTCCGGCCCTGGTGTTGGGCTACCTGTCGGGGGCATTATCAGAGAAGATTCTGTTCTTGCATGCTGAGGCTCTAGAGGGAGCTCATTTTTTCAGTTTAGGGCCTCTGGTAGCCCTGAGCTAGGGAGTCCCATATGTGAGGACTGACTTCCTGCTTGGTCCTGGAGAAAGAGTAGTTACTCATCTGTAACAGGTGTTCTCCAGGAGCAGCAGGAATCAGTCCTCACAACCCTTCCTCCTCCCCTTGGAGTTGCAGTCATATGATTTATTTTTGCTATTTTTGCTGTCTTTTAGCTATGTCATCAGACTGAGCAAGATGGCACCGTTGGGTGGGAAGGGGACCGTGCATGCGTGCTGCATTCCCAAAGGCTTTCTATGAAAGCTGGGGAAATGCTCCGCACGGGGGCTCCGTCGGCGCCGACGTCACCCATATGTGAGGACTGATTCCTGCTGCTCCTGGAGAACACCTGTTACAGGTGAGTAACTACTCTTTCTCTGAGCTCCCTGAAAGTTCAGGTGGCAACTCTGGCCTTTTTCGGAGGCCCGGTGTCTAAGTCTCTGGCCTTGTACCTAGATGTTGTGCGCTTTCTTCAGGGGATTCGGTGCCTGCGTCCTCCCCTCCGGTCAGTGGTCCCTCAGGGCCCTGATGTCATAGCTTTTTGAGCCGTTGAAGCACGCTACTCTTAATAATTTGACATTCAAGACTGTTGGTCGCCATTTGTTCAGCAAGGCAGTATTTCGAGCTGTAGGCCTTGTCTTGTTAGGATCCTTTATCTGACTTTTCAGAGAAGGTGGTTTCCATTGGCCCATGCCTTTCATGTACTTGACGTAATTTCTCTCTTTCATGAGAACCAGTTGGTTTGCCTGCCCTGCTTCTCTAAGGAGTAGTGTTGGGGGTAGGATATGATTCTTCGCCTTGTGGATGTCTGGAGAGCGCTTTTCTGGTACTTGGAAGTTATGAATTCCTTTTGTAAGTCTGATCATTTGTGCTTTTTGCTGGCCCCTGTGCAAGGGTGACATGGCGGCTAAGTCTGCATTGGGATGCAGGATTTAGGAGGCCATTGCCTCAATTTGGCTTTTACAGAACCAGCCAGTTCTGGAAGGTTTGCGTACCCTTCCTAACCGAGCACAGGTGCCCTTGTGAATGGAGCAGGGCTCGATAGCCCCTACAGACATTTGTGTCAATGTGGGCATCAATGTGGGCATCTCCTTCCTCTGTTGAGTATTTCCACTCAGCTGTCTACGCTTGGTGGATATTGGCTTGGCTGAAGGTTTTACGAGCTGCTGTGTCTTCTTCCTGCCCAGTGGAGGCGCAGCTTTGGTATGTCCTACTTGTCTGGATTGGTCTAACAGGACACTATGGAAGGTGACATTTTACTTGCCAGATAATGTCCTGGTTGAGTCTTGATAGACCGGTCCAGGACCTGCCCCTGGAACTGTGTTGGCTCTGTTCTGCAGTGGTACCTTTTGGTCCACTATGATTTCTATGCTTGGCCTTGCACATCCATATTCTATTGACATCTTTCTATTTATTCCTTCCTGTGCATAGTTCTCTACTGTTTGACCACTCATTGCCCACGTTAAGGTTTTCCATTTTCACCTATATGCTTTGGGACAGATACTGAAGGACCCTCTGGTGGCTGAAATGAATAGAGGCATGGGAGTGATGTCATTGAAACCAGGGCATTTCATTGGCTGACTTCTCCTATCTGCTTTTATTTATTTATTTATTTATTTATTTTATTTAGAACACATTTATATACCGCTGCTTCCAGCGATCAGTAGCGGTTTGATTCTTCTTTTGGGGAAGTCGATCAGGACAGGGTGGGGGAGTATATACATAGAGGACTTGGGGGGTCACGGCACACATGGTTAAAGTTTTGGGGGTAAACATATTTACATTTATATAATACATATTTACAGATTGAGGAAATCACATTATACTTGGCTATACATGGTTACACAAGGCGGATTTACAATGTACGTATTTATCAGTTTACTTTGTTACGTTTTCCTGGATTTTGTGACTTATGGCTGGTTGTAATAGCATTTAAATAGGTGGGTTTTTAACTCTTTCCTGAAACTTTTCATGTCCTGGGTTAGCCGCAGGTCAACAGGGAGCTGATTCCATATAGTGGGCGCAGCGAAAGAGAAGGCTCTGCGACTTGTACTTGTTTTCACAGTTCGTATTGCGTTAGGGACCTGCAGGGTGCCCAAGTTGTTAGTTCTTCTATTCCTATTTGCTGGTTGTGTGTTGATAAGAGATGACAGGAACGAGGGGGCTATGTTGTTGATCAGCTTGAACGTTGTTACTATCATCTTGTACTGCGCCCTAGCAGCAACTGGAAGCCAATGAAGGTCGATCAATACTGGGGTGATGTGGTCAGTTACTCTTGTTCCCATTATTATTCTAGCTGCGACATTCTGGGCCATTTGAAGGATACCCAGTGATTTTTTGGGTAGACCTTGGAGGATGGCATTACAGTAGTCGAGGTGCGGCATGACCAGTGCTTGAGCCACTGACCTGAAATCGCCTGGTGCTATTATTTTCCTTAGAGGTTGTATCACCCTAAGTTTATAGAAGATGGCTTTGTTTGTTTTACGCAGGTGTTTCTCCATTCTTAGGTTGCAGTCGAGTGTGACACCTAGATATTTGATTTCTTCTTTTGCTTTGTATGTGTTGTTGCACAGGGTGATTGAGTCAGGTGACTTGAAGTTGGGTTTGTTGGACATGTACATTACCTCTGTTTTTTTGTGGTTTATCGTCATGTTATTTTTCTGTAGCCATAGCAACATCTCGTTCAGGCAGTTTTCGAGCTGTGCATATTTGGGGTCGGCGACGTCCAGTTGCGTGTAGAGCATAATATCATCTGCATAGATGTGGTAGTTGATGCTATGCTTTTTAAAGATGTCACAGAGGGGTCGCATGTAGATATTGAACAGCAGTGCTGAGAGTGCTGAGCCCTGTGGTATGCCCTGCTTTTGAGTGAATGGAATAGCTTCTTCCCCATTAAATTGTACTTGAGGCCTTCTGTTAGATATATAGGAGGCGAACCATTTGAGGGGGGTTCCCTCAACTCCTATGGATTCTAGTTTACTAAGGAGTATCTCATGATGTACCGTGTCAAAGGCGGCGGAGATGTCAATGAAAATGAGTATGAACATTTTCTTTGTGTCTTCTAGTCCTTTAAGTAGGTTGTTCATTAGTGCTATTAGAAGTGTTTCCACTCCATGGTTTCTTCTGAATCCGTATTGTTGTTCGTCTAGGGCATCCTGTTCGTCGAGGTGGTCTTGAAGTTGCAAGAGTACTGCCTTTTCTATGATTTTTGCCAGGAATGCGATGCTTGATATGGGGCGGTATGATGATGGGTCTTCTTTGTTGAGGGAATTATTCTTTAGGATCGGCCTTATTATAGATTGTTTTAGTTTCTCCGGCATTTCTCCTTGGCTTAGTGATTGATTAACAATGTGGGCTATTTGCTGGTTTATTTCATTTTTTGCCTACTTGGTGGAGTGGCCTGGGAAAGAAAGTCGGAAGAAACCTACTTGTCTGGACTGGTCTAGCAGGACTCAAGGAAAGGACATTATCTGGTAAGTAAAATGTCGTCATAATGGCCTGTTGCCAACAAAAAAGGGATATCTTTAAACAAAGATATCTTTAAACAAAGATATCTTTAAACAAAGATATCTTTAAACAAACAAAAGGGATATCATTAAACAAACCTCGTGATTTGTTCAACCTAGTAAAATCACTATCAAAAGAACCATCATCAGAACAAAAATATGATATTCACCCACAAGAATTTGCTGATCACTTGCAATCTAAACTCCTACAGACGGATGAGCTACAGAATACAGATATTCAAGAAACAACCTGCCAAAACACCTTATCTTCACTTTCTGCACCCTCAGCTAAACAAATTGAAGACACAATCTCCTCACTCAATACCTCCACCGCTCAAACTGATCCTTGCCCAGCCTTCTGGATAAAGGACCTTAGAAGTGCATTTAGCCCGTTCATTGCAAGAATCATGAACCTCTCATTCACAACTGGATCCTTCCCATCTGCTCTAAAGCTCACATCCATCAGACCACTATTAAAAAACTCCAAACTAGACCCAAAAAGGGCTGACTCATACAGGCCTATCGCTAGCATTCCCCTCCTAGCAAAAATTTTTGAAAAAGAGGTGCAACGCCAAATTCAAGACCACATAGATTCCGCAGCTCCTCTCGACTACTTTCAACATGGCTTCAGAGAACATCATGGAGTTGAAACACTCCTCACCACCCTCCTCAATAACATACTCACCAGCATAGACAACATCCGTCAAGGCGTTGTGCTAATCTTCTTAGATATAGCAGCAGCGTTTGATTCGGTAAATCACGAGATACTCATTACACGGTTGAAGGAAAAAGGCATCGATAGTTCAGCACTGGAATGGTGTAAATCTTACCTGAACACCAGAATGCAATATGTAAAATCTGCAACGGGAGAATCAAATCTTTTCCATCAAAAACAGGGGGTGCCGCAAGGGTCATCTCTTTCATCTCTCATGTTTAACATCTACATGCAGCCTATCTGCAATATCATCAGATCATTCAACGTGAAATGTATGATATATGCAGATGATATCCTACTTTATATGCCATTTTCTACAACGCAACTAGATCTACTGCCCATAATAAATTGCTTCAATGCGGTATCAGAATGGCTTCTCTCACAGAACCTCCGCATCCAACACAAGAAAACTGAGGTTCTCTTTGTTACAAGAGACCCTAACTTCATTCCACCATCACATATAAGTGTTAAAGGAGCTGATCTATCCACCAAAGAAACAATAAGATACCTTGGAGTCACCCTGGACCACCGTCTTAATATGAAAACACACGTAAACAATATTACAAAGGCTGTGTACTTCAAGATACGCACACTCAGGCATCTACGCTCATTACTGGACCCAGACGATTTTAGAACCATCTTCCAAGCACTCATCCTACCCCATTTCGATTTCGCCAATTCAATTCTACAAGGTCTCCCACAATCCACTCTAAGTTCTCTTCAACTGGCCATGAACACTGCTGCAAGGGTTCTACAGGGAGCATCCAGGAGTGATCATGTGACACCAATCCTCAAACATCTTCACTGGCTCCCGATACAAGGCAGGCTCATATTCAAAACCCTAATTCTCACATTCAAGGCCATCCATGGTTTGTCTGCAAACTCTCTAACTGATCTCACACAAGCTTTACCTCCAACTAGATCCAGAAGACAAATTGCGATAAACACCCTAATAATGCCGAAGGCTATAACAACTTGTAGCCGAGCAACAGCGAACAGAGCCTTCATGTTTTGTGCCCCAAAACACTGGAATTCCCTACCACCCGAAATTCGTGCCATAACTGGCATAGTCCAATTCAGAAAGGCCCTCAAACATAACCTATTCATTAAATACTACCCTACATAAAGTGCATAATATTCACTACAAACGTAACCGCATTCCCTCCTTTTCCAAACATTTTTGATAATTTTACGTAAATACCTCTCTTATGTGATCGGATTAACAGATCAATATTCTATGTATATAGTTTTACCCCATATTATCCATGTTTATCTTATCCAAGTTTATTTTCCGGTTTTATGTAATACCGAGCAGCCTGTTCTGGTCTTTGGTTCTCTGTAAACCGCGCTGATTGTAAATAGCGCGGTATATAAAAATTAAAAATAAATAAATAAATAAATAATCTTGCCATATTAGGCTCTGTTCTCCCCTATTATTTTGTTTACGGTATCCTGTAGTTAAGGAGTCTCATACGCGAGGACATTTTTCTGCTTGTCCATGGAAAAAATGTGGTTACTTACCTGTAGCAGATGTTTTCCATGGACAGCAGGAAAGGTCCTCACAACCTGCCTGCCTTCCCTAGGAGTTGTATTCTCCTCGGCTGTAGTATTGGACTTAGGTCAAGGTGGTGCCATGGTGGTGGGCTGGAAGGCACACACATGTGCATAGTGGAGCTTCCAAAAGCTTTAAAAGGAACTGGGAATACTCCTGCGCGGGGCTTCATTGTATGACCTTACCCATACGTGAAGACATTTCCTCACGTATGGACATGGAGAGAACACTTGCTAGAGGCGAGTAAGTACATTGTACATACATTCAACCTTTGTCTTAAGGCACATCTGGTGAATTGTGCATTCTCTTTCATGCCAATTGCCTAAAAGAAAAAAGTATTTTTTTTTTAACAGCTGGAAGAGCTGAAAATATCAGAGAGAACCCTGAGGGTACGAGTGAAAAGCTTGACCAATGAGCTGGCATTGTACAAAAAAGGGTGAGTATATTAGGAAACCATAGGCTAACCACCATAATACCAGATTGTTATGAATGTAACTGTATTGGGTTTTTAGAAACCTGAAATTCTACTACTGTTCATTATATTGACCCTAGTTTTTTCTGTTCCAGATAACTGAGGGGCCAGCCCTGTGGTTTCTTTCAGGTCTCATATTTACAAAGAGGTCTTAGCTGAGCTGAGCCCTCTGCTGTTGTATAGGGTGCTTTTACATGCTTCATAGCCCACGGTTTGCATAGGAGTAGGTTGGAGTTTTATAGGGGCGTCCATCCTCAGTAGGAAAGTCTTGGTAGCATGGCAGTAATCAAATGTGAATAAGTTGAGCTTTCCAGCTTTATAAAATATATCAGGATACGTTTTCGGCTTCACATCTCATATGTAATTGAAATATCCAACAGTGATGAATATAAAAGAGATATCCCTGCCTACACATGTAATTTATATGTATGCTTAAGTACTGAATATCATCTACCACACATATACATTATACATTTTGCTGTGCCTACTGGAAATGAAATGTATAAACTGTAGTTGTAGTGGCCACTTACACATATATTATATGTATATGTAGTGCTGCCTTGGAACACCTAGATGTATATCTTCAAACGTATGATATATTATGGGGGCAATTTATTAATGGGGCGCGAAGGTTAATAGGGTAGGAAAGCACTTATTTTATATAGACACATAGGCACCTGTTTGGTAGTGGAGGAGTAGCCTAGTGGTTAGAGCAACTGCCTCGTACCCAGAAGATCAAGGGTTCAATTCCCACTGGCATTCCTTGTGACTTTGGGCAAGTCACTTTACCCTCCATTGCCTCGGAAGAAAAGGCTGGCAATCTGCTTCCGGTGATACATTGCCAAGAAAACCCAGAGGTAGCTGGGTCGCTATGAGTCAACACTGACTTGATGGCACTTAAAAAAAAAAAAAAAAAAAAGGCACCTGTGTGCCTTTACTACTGCTGCTGCTACTGATCATTTCTCTGGGACCAAGCAGGAAGTCAGTCCTCACATATGGGTGTCATCGGCGCCGATAAAGCCCCAGCGGAGCATTTCCCCAGCTTTCTATGAAAGCCTTTGGGAATGCTGGCACGCATGCGTGGTTCCCTTCCTGCCTAAAGGTGCCATCTTACCTCAGTCTCTTTTTTTTCCGAGAAGCCCATCGGAGATGTGTCCTGTTCTTCCGGATAAAAGTGATTTTTTTTCTTTGGCGATTTTCGCTATTTTTCTCCGGTTCGACGCCGGTTCCCCTCCCGCCGGGTTCGGTACACCCGTATCGAGCCGGTTTTCTTCATTTTTCGGTTTTTGCCCTTCATGGCTGGCGTTTGCGCCCTTTTTTCATTTTTTCACTGGAAGGCGGGTCTTTTGACCTTGCTGGGGCTATTTTTTCCCCGATGGCTTCCAGTGGTTTCAAAAAGTGTGATCGGTGTAAGAAAATTATGTCTCTTACCGACACACACGACTGCTGCCTTCAGTGCCTCGGCCCGGACCACGACCCCAAGTCGTGTGGGTCATGTGGGAAGATGTCTTCCAAGGCACTAACGAGTCGAAAGCATCAGAAGGAAAGGTTTTTCTCGGACTCTGCCTCCGGCCGATCCTGGACCTCGTCTGAGGCCTCGACATCTCGGGATTCCGATCCCGAGCGCCGTCGAAGCTCCTCGCTCAGGGGGTCCCCCGACCGGGAACGCAAGAGGAAGAAGCGGCTCGCGAGGGCGGCATCGGTTTCCAGAAAGCAAAGCTACCACACCATTCCATGGTTGTGGAATCGGCCATGCATTGTCTGAAGAGCCAGAAGATGCACTTCGCGGGAGGAGAGTCCACGAGGACGACGGGGCTTACGTGTCCAGCAGACTCCGGCTCCACGCGAGGAACTTTTGCAGGCTTCTCTTGGTCCACGGGCCCGGGACAGCGGTCGGGGGTCTTAGACCTGGCCCTCGAGGGACCAGGGACCTCCTCTGACGCCGTCCTCATGAGCCGCTTCTTCCTCTTGCGTTCCCGGTCGGGGGACCCCCTGTCTGAGGAGCTTCGACGGTGCTCGGGATCGGAATCCCGAGATGTCGAGGCCTCAGATGAGGTCCGGGCTCGGCCGGAGGCAGAGTCCGAGAAAAACCTTTCCTTCTGATGCTGTCGACTCTTTAGTGCCTTGTAAGACATCTTCCCACATGACCCACACGACTTGGGGTCGTGGTCCGGGCCGAGGCACCGAAGGCAGCAGTCGTGTGTGTCGGTGAGATTTCTTACACCGGTCACACTTTTTGAAACCACTGGAAGCCATCGGGGAAAAAATAGCCCCAGCGAGGTCAAAAGACCGGCCTTCCAGTGAAAAAATGAAAAAAGGGCGCGAACGCCAGCCACGAAGGGCAAAAACCGAAAAATGAAGAAAACGGGCTCGATACCGGTGTACCGAACCCGGCGGGAGGGGAACCGGCGTCGAACCGGAGAAAAATAGCGAAAATTGCCGAAGAAAAAAATCACTTTTATCCGGGAGAACAGGACACACGTCCGATGGGCTTCTCGGGAAAAAAAGAGACTGAGGTAAGATGGCACCTTTAGGCGGGAAGGGAACCGCGCATGCGTGCCAGCATTCCCAAAGGCTTTCATAGAAAGCTGGGGAAATGCTCCGCTGGGGCTTCATCGGCGCCGATGACACCCATATGTGAGGACTGATTCCTGCTGCTCCTGGAGAACACCTGTTACAGGTGAGTAACTACTCTTTCTCTGGGAACAAGCAGGAAATCAGCCCTCACATATGGGTGATGTCGGTGCCAATGGAGCTCTCATGGAAGCATCCCCCCATCTTTCAAAGAAAGCCTTTGGGAGATGCCACCACGCATGCATGGTCCCCTTCCTGTCTGGGCATTGGTCGTGGAGCATTGGGCACCCCAAAGCCTATGGAGTAGCCCCCCTATGAGTCCTTGATAAACTACTACGAGTGGGAGACGGAGGATGAGGAGTACCCCGACACCCGTTGCCACTGCAATATCCCATCCGACTCTCCCATCTCAGAGCCTCGATGGCGGACATGGGCTTCCTTAATCTTGTCAAGGATATGTCAAAGGCCCTGACATTCCCTACCGAGTCGGAGGAGGACCCTTGGGCAGATGAGTTGGAAATCCTCCAGTACGAGGCTCCTCCACAGGAATTGCTCACAGTGTGCAATTCCGCCCATCCTGGAACGGCTGATGCTCTGGATTTGAGACACACCAGTGTCTGTACCAGTGGTGAGCAGACGGCTCGACCCATCCGCCGAAGCCCTGGCTTCCAAAAGTCACAGCTGCTGTATAACTCCATAGTGGTGGAGTCAGCCATGGATGGATTAAAAGCCAGAAGACGCACTTCTCGGTGCCCCTCCCCTGTCAGGGAGGTCCGCACCCTGGAAAACTTGGCAGAAAGTGTTACCAGGGCTCAATGCTCATCGGCCGCATCCAGGCCTACCAGCTGTACATGGGCATGTACCTGAAAGACCTGGCAAAGGAACTCACTGGATTCTCAGCTGGTCTCTCTGAGGAACCCTTACAGCGGTTCAAGAACCTGGCCAAGGCAGTCTGTGAGTGCTCCAAATTCATGTCTTGAGCGGCCTATGATTGGTTTGAATCGGTGATTTGAGTAGCGGCGGTGGGCATTGGCTACAGTTGTCCGATTTCGAGCAGTGGGTTCAGGACAAATTGGTCAATGTCCCATGCCAGGGAGAGAACGTCTTTGGCAAACCCGTGACTGACAAGGCTGCCGAGCTGGAGACAGAGTTCATGATGAGGGCCAGGCTCTTGAAAAAGACCGCTGTCACTCCCTGACAGAAGGGCTCAGATAAAAAGTCCTTCTACCGAGGTCACTTGATGCGGGCAGGGTAGTGGTCGCATCCTGAGTGCGCTCCGTACCCCTTAGCCCAGGCCGGCGATATAGAACCGTGTAACCCCGCGGCAAATAGACGAGAGGGTGCCTAGAGTGTGTCGGAGTGCCTGCAGTATCATATAGTGCGGCTTCTGCCGACGAACGGCATGGCGGCAGTACCTAAAACGACTAGGAGAGACCGGGAGCGGGTGGCCGGCACGAGCAAGATGGCGGAGTCAGTCCCAGCGCCAAGCTCGCCCAGATCCCCTGCCTCGCTGGATGAGATGTCGGCGGCTGTAGGTCCGGCCCTGTCGCCGCAATTTGAAGTGTTACATGAGAAGATGGACGGGCTGCGGGCCTCTGTCGATACCTTAGGGAATAGACTTCGTGAGGCTGAAGACCGTCTGGGGCAGGCGGAAGACAAAGTGGAGGTGTTGGAGACGGAGGTGGCTGGCCTAAAAAAAACAACTCGGCTTGCATGAGGCTAAGCTGGATGACCTGGAGAACCGGTCACGGCGAAACAACCTATGGTTTATGGGTATCCCAGAGACCATCTTGGACCAGGACCTACGGGGCTATTTGGAGGCGCTCGTCATGCAAATCTTAGATGGTGTTGAGCTTGGAGACCAGCTACGAATTGAAAGAGCGCATCGTGTCGGCAACAAGCAGACATGGGACACCCGTCCTCGAATCGTGCTAGCAAAGTTCTTATATTTCCCGCAAAAAGAAAAGATCCTAAGAGCGGCTCGACAGAAGGGGGAAGTTATATATAATAACTCCAAAATCCGCGTTGCACAGGACTATTCTGCCGTGCTGAGTCGGAAACGCCGAGAGTATGCCCCCCCTATGCGAAAAACTTATCGGTGCTGGGATCTGATTCTCTGTACAATACCCTGCTAAATTATATGTGATGAATGAAGGAGCTCATCATGTCTTTACAACGGCGGCAGAGGCAGAAGGCTATGTGACTCAACTTACTGCCAGGGGGCATGCAGCCTCGACGTCGCCACATTGACATTTAATGGTGCTGATCATTTGGTGATGGCCTGGCTCCCTTTTTGGGAGCGAAGAATGTGGCAGCAAGGTGTAAGGAAGGATACAGTACCTGACAGACCATTATAAGTGAACTATGGCCTTGTTACATTGTGTTGTTTGAACTCCCTCTCCAGCTACAAACTTGCCTGGTTACGATCCTGCTACATTGTTTCAGATTTTGTCAGTCTAATTAGAAATATTTCTTACTGACTGTGTCTTAAACTTTGCCTTACCCTTGTTCCTTTCTTTTCCTCTGTCGGGTCTTATTTTAAGCATTGTTATGCCTAGGAGCTGGAGGGCATCAGTGGCATGGAGTTTTTCTTATTCTCTCTTTTTTATTACCTATACAGTATTAGTTCTGTCCCGGGAAAGCAGGTTTTGCGAGCAGGCTGGCCACCTGTATCCCCGCAGTTGATTACGGATGGGGGGAGTGCTTGTGCCTTGCTGGGATTTCTAATGAAGGGCCGGGCAGGGCGCCGTGCCATGTCGCGATGCCTTCTGGGTGAGCAAACTTAGGAAGCGGTCCCCCCCACCCCTTGCTCTCTATGTGCCTTACAGGGAGAGCCAGATTACAGGGGCCTTGCAGGGGGCGTGGAGAGGTAGGAGTGATTATGGTTTGACCTCATGCTCCCTGTGTTTTGGGGGAGGGGTGCTGGGGTTTGACCTCTGGTGGTCTGGCATCCTTTAAATCCTCTGCGGGGTCGGAGCAATATGGCTGCCACTTGATTCCAGGTTGTTTATGTGCCCTTCCACGGGGGGGTCCTGGGCCCTATGGGAGTTGGGTTGCCTGGGTAACTAGGGAACGCCGTATATGATAGCGGTAAACTGGGAGGCTGTAGAGTCTGATCGCGGGATTAACAATTTGTCTTCTAGTGGGTGATAGGGGACGGCCGCGCTCAGAGGGGCCTCAGTTGGGCTTCTCTAGAGTGGGAAGGTGGCGAGCGCCCAAGGGTTAGAGGAGTAGACTGGGGGGGGAGATGGGGTTGGGTAAAGAATATGGGGGGGGGGGGGTTGGGGAGGGAAGTGGGAGTAGGCCGGGAGGGGGAGATGGGGGGGATTAGAGGGAGAGAGGGGCTACGGGTGAGGTGGGACCACGGGACCATACGGGTTGGGACAGTTGAGACTCGGGGAGTGACTAGGGGTGGACCCCAGGCTGGGGGGGTTCATTCAGGAAAAGTTGGCACATTGGTTTACTTGCAGTGGAATACTCCGCCTTAAGCTGAAGATCGTCTCTTGGAATGTGTGTGGGGTAGGCAACCCTGTTAAACGATACAAGGTGTTGCAGGCTTTGGACAGGCTGCAGTGCAATATTGCTTTTTTGCAAGAAACTCACCAGACTGCTGAAGAGCATGCGAAATTGCAGAGGGCTTGGGTAGGGCAAAGTTGGGGCGCCCCAGCGCTCGGGGAAAAAAGGTGGAGTGGTCCTACTGATTCATAAAAGGGTGCGCTTTGAACTCGAGCAGCAATATATGCAGATCCTAAGGGTAGATACATCTTGTTGTATGGTAACTTGGAGGGGAGGCAAGTGGTGCTGGGTAACCTGTATGCCCCAAACGTCTTGGATAAATCCTTGTATGCCTGTTTGGCCTCAAGGATTGAACAACTGCCGGATGCCCCTCTGATTTTGGCTGGAGATTGCAATGGGGTGTTGGACATCGATTTGGATACATCTGGAGGCGGGCGGGAGGGTTGGCGGGTCCCGGCTACCAGGGCGCCCCAGGACCTACGATGCCGATTTGGGTTGGTGGATCCGTGGCGTCTGCTCCATCCTCTGGAACGGGATTTCACTCACCAGTCGCGAGCCCATGATTCAAGTGCACGGATTGATTATGTCTTGATTTCGGAGCGGTTGTTCGCACAGGTCGGAGAAGCGGAGATTGGCCCAATTGTGATATCGGACCATGCGCCAGTTTGGGTGGAATTGCAGTGGGGGGGCCCTGCTCCCTCGCAGCGAATTTGGCGGTTCCCCCTGGGGCTGTACGCAGATGCTGAATTCCATAATTATCTGGAACAGCGATGGGGGGAATTTATGGACAACCATACGCAACATAGAGATGAGCCAGAGCTACTGTGGGAAACGGCAAAAGTGGTCCTGCGCGGAGACATTATTGCCTATAGGGCGCGGAAGCAAAAATTAATCGCGTCACGAATAGTTCAAATGGAAAGACAGGTCATAAAGGCCCAACGGCGGTGCGCGGGGAATCCCACAGCGGTCAATAAACGATTGCTTTGGGAGTTGCAGTCGTCCCTTAATGAGCTGCTTCATCAGAGAGCGAAGAAATCTTTGATGTATTATAGGTACCAACTCCACCGTTTTGGGAACAAGCTGGGGAAACCTTTGGCGCGGTGCCTACGGGGCAGTAGAGGGACCCGCTCCATAGTGGCGCTGCGTGATGACCAGGGCCAGCTGCATAAAAACAGCCAGGCGATTGCCCAAGTGTTTCATACTTTCTTTCGGAAGCTATATCAGGGAAGCACAGGGTCCATGACATTAATGGAAAGCTACCTTCAGGGGTTGCGGCTACCTCAGTTGACCGTGGCACAGCGCTCGGTGCTGGGTGCACCGGTAACAGAAGAGGAAGTCCATAAAGTTATCCTGGGGGCTGGCTGTTACAAATCCCCAGGTCCGGACTGTTTTGGGGCGGAGTTTTACAAGTTGCTAGTTGGCCGGGTTGCCCCTGTTCTGACCGCGGTGTACCGCCAGTGGGTGGAGCAGGGGAGGTTTGGTTGGGGAATGAACCACGCGTTTATTACTTTAATACCTAAGCCCGGTAAAGACCCTATGCAGGCGGCCTCCTATCGGCCTATCTCTTTATTGAATTTCGATTTGAAAGTGCTAGCGAAGGTCCTGGCTGACCGCTTGGCTGCCGTCCTGGGGGGCTTGTTACATGAGTCGCAGGTGGGTTTTGTGCAAGGGCGGCATGCTGTGCGGAATCTGAGAAAGATATTAGCCTCTATGGAATGGGTGCGTGCGCGAGAGGTGCAATCATTATTGGTCAGCTTCGACGCGGAGAAGGCGTTCGACCGGGTCAATTGGGACTACTTGAAGTTTCTTTTGCCTCGGTACGGGCTGGGTGACCCATTTATTAGGATGGTGGAGTTACTGTATGCAAATCCTACAGCCAGTATTTTGTGTAATGGGGTGCTGTCAGATTCCTTTAGCCTCGAAAGGGGCACTCGTCAAGGCTGCCCGCTCTCCCCGCTATTGTTTGTGCTGACACTGGATCCGTTGTTGCGGAGTATAGCGGACTCTAAAGATATTCGGGGCGTTCGTATTGGGTCTTGTGGTTTTAAAGTAACCGCTTTCGCGGACGACATTCTAGTCCATTTGTGCGACCCTCAACAATCGTTGCCGTGTTTACTGGCCGAATTTTCTCGTTATGGTGACTTCGCGGGGTTGCGGATTAATCGAGACAAATCGGAAGCTTTGGACATTGGGGGTCGGCTCCAGGGGTATTGGGGAGGGAGCTTCCTGCTGAGATGGGCCGGTGCCTCTTTTATCTATTTAGAGATCGAGCTCACTAAAGATACAACGGCGCTGTTTAAGCGGAACTTTGAGCGTATCTGGTCTAAGGTTCGCTCACAGCTCCAGGCCTGGGCCCCTCTCCCCCTGTCCTTACTGGGCAGGGCGGCAGTTTTGGGTATGGTGATACTGCCACGGATCCTCTACTGGCTACAAACTTTGCCGTTGTGGCTGCTACATCGTGACCTTCTGCGTATCGAACGGGAATTTCGTGGGTTTCTCTGGAGGGGAGCCAGAGCGCGTATACCGATGAGCCGTTTGAGGGGGGGATGGAGATCCGGGGGAATCGGTGTGCCCGATCTCTGGGCCTACACCTTGGCCTGCCAGGCTAGACATCTGGGGGACTGGTTTGGTAATACTGAGGTGTATACTCCGAGGGAGCTTGAGGAGGCCCTGGCAGCACCGCATTCGTTGCTGGCGGTTTTACACCTACCGCGTGAGGCTTTGCCGGGTCGTATAGTGAATAGTGTGCTGATACAGGCAGCGCGGCGTACCTGGCAGAGGCTAAATAAATTGTGGGGGAGTTCACCGGAGATTTCGAGTTGGTTGCCGTTGCAGGGTACTGCCCAGTTCCCCCTGGGATCGGACTCGGCCCCCTTCGGTCAATGGGCGAAGATCGGGATACGGTTATTGGGGCATGTAGTTGACTTGGACGGGCGGTGACCACTCCGCGCGGATCTTAGAATTCTTTGCCCTTGAGGCGGGGACCGCACTCACTATCACATACTTTAAAAAAGCATTGGAACCCTACGGGACGCCGGTAGACTACTCAGCAGAAGAGGCTTCCTGGGCGCAGGAATTGGGTTGTGAGGTGGCACCGGGCTCTATTTGTGCTGCGCTGAGCCGGGTAGCCCGGCTGGCGGAAGGAGCTAGATGGCGGGAAATTCAATTTAAAAGTATTGTACGAGCCCATTTTTCCCCAAGGCGAGCACTGCGTAGTCGCCTCACTGACTATGGGGGATGCCCGAAATGTGCTCGTCCGTTAGCAGATTTGGGCCACATGTGGTGGGGCTGTCCGTACATCCGCCGCTACTGGTTTAGGATAGCAAATTTTTTAAGCGGCATATTGCAACAGCAGGTTTGCTGGACAGGGCGGCTCGTAGCGTTGGATCAGTTGGGACCACTCCACCCGAGGGGCAGATGGCAGAAACTGTTGATACGAAAAGCATGTCTGGTGGGGAAGAGTCCTCTGCTGCGGCGGTGGCTGGAGCCCGCGGCCCCCTCCTTTTGGGAGTGGCGCAATGGGTTCCATCAGTTTATGCTTTTGGAGCGGAGGAGTGCACAGCAACACCCCCGGAGCTGGGCCTCCTTTCTCATGGTGTGGACACCATATATTCAAGTGCTGGGGCCTAAAGTTCGTAGTGAAATCTTGTGCTTGGGTTAGGCGCTGAGGGGGGTTCTCAGACGACTGTGGAGAGAAGACCCGACAGGTCCCTTAGGTCTCTTAGGTCCCGGGAGGGAGGAGTGGGTGGGGGGGAGGGGGGAAGGGAGGGTTTAGGTAGGAAGTTGATAATTTGTTTTGCACCGTTGTAAAACCCCAGGGCAGTGGACAAGACACAGCCCTGCCCGGGGTATGTCGGTACTTGTTTTATGACTGTATATTGGAAAAGTGAAAGCAATTTTTGTTGTTCTGTACCGTATTATGTGCTTTCAATAAAAACTTTTTTTTTTTTTTTTTAAAAAGTCCTTCTACCCGAGGAAAGGGGCTGCTTACAGAAACTACCGACCTTTTCAGGCCTCCCCAGCTCCCCAACAGGGGCAGCAGGCCAAGGGACCTGGGCATGGTCCTCGTAAGCAGAAGGCTCCCAAACCCCAGGCACCAGCTCCAGCCTAGACAGGGGGGAGTTTTTGACTCCTTGAGCATAGCCTATCTACCCCAAGGAGATCAGCAGTCCACAGGGGGACATCTGGTCCACTGTGTCCAGAGGTGGTTGACAATCACCACCGACTCCTGGGCACTTCGGTTGATCAGGGAGGGTTACCTCCTCCACCTGACTCAGACACCTCCCTCTTATTTTCCAGGAGAGCCCCTTAGATCTCCCCTGCACTGGGGCCTTCTACTGAAGGAGTTGGCAGGTCTTCTTGAGGACAAAGAAGGAACTTGTGCCCCACCATCTTAGGGGCAAGGGGTTCTACTCCAGGTACTTCCTCATGCCAAAAAGAACAGGGGGCCTAAGGCCCACCCTCGTCCTGCGCAACCTCAACAAATTACTGGTGAAGGAGAAGTTCAAGATGCTCTCGCTTGGAACATTGCTGCCATACCTCCAGCAGGGAGATTGGCTATGCTCCTTAGACCTAAAGGATGCCTATACCAACATCCTCATTCACCCCAACCACAGGCAGTACCTACGGTTCATAGCGGGGGCAGGCACTTTCAGTTTGGCCTCTGCCCCAAGAGTCTTTACAAAATGCCTGGCAGTCTGCCTGGCCGCCTTCCTCTGTCTCAGGGGATCTTTGTCTTCCCCTACCTGGACGACTGGCTCATAAAGGGAGACATGGACTCAGAGGTGCAGCAGGCCACCGCACACACATTCAGGTTCTGCAGCACTTGGGTTTTGTCATAAAGTACCCCAAGTCTCATTTCCTCCCAGCACAGTGTCTGGAGTTCATCAGGTCAAAACTCGACACACTCTAGTCGAAGGCCTTCTTGCCCAGGGACCAAGCCGACCATCTCAGGACTCCAGCATGGGACATACAGTACCGTCCCTAGGTGCCTGCCAGGCTGCTTCTGTGCCTCCTCAGGCACATGGCTCCACAGTCCATGTCACCCCAGACGCTCACCTCCACATGAGGGCGGCACAGTGGTATCTCCAGGACCAGTGGTCTCAGGTCATGGGATGCCTTGGAGACAGTCTCTGTAACCCGCCATCTGGCAGACTCCCTGGTCTGGTGGCAATCTCATGCAGCATCTTGAGAATATGATAAAATGAGGAAAAGAAAAAACTAAAAGGAGCAGTTGCAAAGGTCAAAGACTTACATCAAGCTTGGATGTTTAAAAATACTATCTTGGAAGCCCGGACCAGCTGTATTCCACGCTTTACGAAAAGTGGAAGGAAGTCCAAAAAACTGCCAGCATGGTTTAAAGGTGAGGTCAGAGAGGCAGTTGTTGCCAAAAAAGCATCTTTCAGGAAATGGAAAAAAGAGCCAAAGGATAAAAACTGGAAACAGCACAAGCACTGGCAAGTTAAATGCAAGGCATTGATAAGGCAGGCAAAGAGAGAATTTGAGAAGAAACTTACTGTGGAAGCAAAAACGCGTAATAAGGACTTTTTCAAGTACATTCGTAGCAAAAAGCCTGTGTGAGAATGAGTCAGACAATTAGATGATAGAGGGGTAAAAAGAGCAGTAAGAGGGGACAAGGCTATAGCGGAGAGACTGAATGAATTCTTTGCTTCAGTCTTTACTGAGGAAGATGTAGGGATGTTACCCATGACTGATGTGGTATTTAAAGGTGATACTGCAGAGGAAATGAAAGAAATATTGCTACACCGGGAAGATGTATTACAACTATTTGATAAACTGAAGAGTAGCAAATCACCTGGACTGGATGGTATACATCCAAGGGTGTTGAAAGAACTGAAATATGAGACTGCAGACTTTCTATTAGTAATCTGTGAACTATCATTAAAATCAGCTGTAATACCTGAAGATTGGAGGATTGCCAATGTAACACCAATTTTTAAAAAGGTCTCTAGGGGTAATCCGGGAAACTTCAGATCTGTGAGCCTGATGTCAGTACCGGGAAAAATGGCAGACACCATAATAAAGAACAAAATTACTCATCATGTAGGTAGTCATGGCTTAAGGGGAGACAGCCAACATGGCTTTAGACAAGGAAGATCTTGTCTTACTAATCCCTTATGTTTTTCTGAAAGTGTGAATATACAGGTAGACAAAAGCGGTTGGACTTTCAGAAAGCCTTTGACAAGGTCCCTCATAAAAGACTTTTGGCAAAACTAAAGAGTCATGGGATAGGAGGCAGTATACTATTGTGAATCAGGAACTGGTTAAAAGATAGAAAGCAGAGGGTAGGGCTAAATGGCCAATTTTCCCAATGGAAAAAGGTGAATAGTGGAGTACCCCAGGGATCTGTGCTGGGTCCCCTGCTTTTTGACATATTCATAATTGACCTGGAAAAGGGAATAACGAGTGAGGTTATCAAATTTGTAGATGACACAAAACTGTTTAAAGTTGTTAAAGTCAAGAGGATTGTGGAAAATTGCAAGAGGATCTTGATAAATTGGAAGACCAGGCATCCAAATGGCAGATGAAATTTAATGTTGGCAAGTGCAAAGTTATGCGCCTAGGAAAAGAACAACCCAAACTATGGTTACACGATGCAAGGTTCCACATTGGGAACCACTACCCAGGAAAAATACTTAGGCGTCATCGTGGATAACATGTTAAAACGCTCTGCCCAGTATGCAGCAGCGGCAAAGAGAGCGAATAGAATGCTAGGTATCATAAGGAAAGGAATGGAAGGATATTATAATGCCTCTGTATCGTTCCATGGTGCGACCACCTCTTGAATATTGTGTGCAATTCTGGTCACCGTATCTTAAAAAGGATATAGCGTTATTAGCAAAGGTACAGAGAAGAGCCACGAAAATGGTAAAGGGGATGGAAGGATACTCCTATGAAGAGAGGCTAAAAAGGTTAGGGCTCTTCAACCTGGAAAAGAGACGGCTGAGGGAAGATATGATAGAGGTCTATAAATTAATGAATGGAGTCGAATGGTAAACGTAGATCGATTGTTTACGTCATCAGAATATAAAAAGACTAGGGGACATGCAATGAAGCTACAGGGTAATCTATTTAAGACTAATAAGAGAAAATATTTTTTCATTTAACATGTAATCAATCTCTGGAATTTGTTACCAGAGGATATAGTAAAAGCTGTTAGTGTAGCTGGGTTTAGAAAAGGTTTGGACAAGTTCCTGGAGGAAAGATCCATAAACCATTATGAAAAGAGACCCAGGATATCACTGCTTGACCCAGTACAAGCATCGAGGAACTTGTCTTTTGGGGAGACTGCTAGGTATTGACCTAGATTGGCCACTGTTGGAAACAGGATGCTGGGCTTGATGGACCTTGGTCTGACCCAGTATGGCATATCTTATGTTTTTAGGTGGGTATGCCATTTCAGGCCTCGAGCCCCTCAAGGGTCCTCACCCCGGACGCCTCCCTGCTTGGGCTGGGGAGCCCACTGTGGGGAGCTCTGCACCCAGGGCAACTGTTCACCAGATAAGAGCACCTAGCAGATCAACCTCCTGGAGCTGTGAGCCATATATTTAGCCCTGCGAATCTTCTGCCACCACCAGCCAGTGCTGGTTCAGACGGCAATCAGGTGGCAATGTTCTGTGTGAACAAATGGGGGGGGGGCATGGGGTCTCATGCCCTCTGTCTGGAGGCAGTGGCCCTCTTCTCATATATAATCCAACAGGGCATCCTCCTGCGGTTAGTGTACCTGCCAGGCCAGGACAAACTTCTGGCTGACAGGCTGAGCATAGTCCTCCAGCCGCACGAGTGGCAGCTGGACCGCAGTGTAGCTAATCGGTTTTTCCAGACCTGGGGGGAAACCCATGATGGACATGTTCGCCAGCCCAGACAACTTCAGGTGCCCTGCGTCTGTTCCTGGCAGGTTCTTTGTCTCATGGTCAGAAGGCCCCATGTTACGCCTTCCCTCCCACACTTCTGATTGCCAAAACCTTGTTCAGGACCCTCCGCGACAGGGCCTTGCTCATCCTGATGGCCCCTTGGGTGGCCCAGGCAACCATGGTTTCCATTGCTTCTCCGGTTGACGGTGGAGACCCTCATTGCCTTGGGGACCTCTCTGGGACTCCTGTCTCAGGAGGGGGGGGGGCTCTCTTCTGCACCACAACCTGGGGTCCCTGTTGCTGACAGCATGGCTGCTGAGAGGGTGACTCTGGCCCCTTTCAACATCTCAGTTGAGGTGGAAGAGATTCTGCTGGTTTTGCACAAGGCCTCTACTAGGAAGGCTTATGCCCTCAAGTGGTGCATGTTTTCCGCTTGGTGCACCGAGCACAGGGCTGACTCATTCTCCTGCCTGATGGGACTGGTGATCCAGTACCTTCTCCACTTCTCACAATCCGAGCTCAAGTTTAACTTTGTCCGGGTGCACCTTAGTGACCTGGTGGCGCACCACCTCCCGGTGGATGGCAAGCCCCTCTCGGTCTAGCTTTTGGTGATCCGTTTTCTTCGGGGCCTGCTCCTATCGATGCCTCCGGTTCACCCTCCGGCAACCGAATGGGACCTCAACGTAGTGTTGGGGCAGCTCACTTGCCCATCCTTCAAGCCTCTGGCAACCTCTCTTGGAAGGTGCCTTTCCTGGTTGCGTTCACCTTTGCTTGCAGGATTAGCGAACTTCAGGCCCTAGTTGTGGAGGCACCTTATACCAGGTTCTACAAGAATAGAGTGGTGCTTTGCACTCACCCCAAATTCCTTCCGAAGGTATTAGCGCCCTTCCACCTCAGTCAGGAAGTAGTATTCCCTACCTTTTTTCCAAGACCTTACTCCAGTCAGGCGGAGATGGTCCTTCACACTGTAAGAGGGCTTTGTCCTTCTATATCCAACGCACTCAGGGCTACCGCAAAGCTGCTCAGCTTTTCATCTCCTACAACCCCAGGTGGACTGTATCGCCCTCGATGAGCAGGCAGGATTCTCTCTGGAAGGCCGCATCATGGTGCACTGTGTCAGGGCCATGGTGGCCTCGGTGGCAAACTTGCACACTGTTCTGATGATGGACATCTGTCAGGTTGCCACCTGGTCTTCAGTCCATACCTTTGTAGCCCATTACTGCCTGGAAAGAGAGTCCCGACGGGACAGTGCCTTAAGCCAGGCTGTGCTCCGTAACCTTTTCCGGGTTTAGGCAACTCCTATCCTCTGACCCTTCTGTGTTCAGGCTACCGGAGTGCTGGTTTCATCGGACCCAGGGGTCCTACGGCAATCTGTGCACACAGACGCAATTGCTGCTGCTTGTGGTTCCCTGTGAGGGAGCCCATGTTTTTGCTATGGGCTTTCGGTATCCTGTAGCTGGAGTCCCATATGTGAGGACTGGCTTCCTGCTTGTTCCTGGAGTTACTCATCTGTAACAGGTGTTCTCTGGGGACAGCAGGAATCAATCCTCACAACCCTTCCTCCTCCCCTTGAAGTTGCTCCTTTACCATCTTTTATTTTTTGAAGTCTCTTAGCTATGTCATCTGACTGAACAAGATGGCACCCTTGGGCAGGAAGGGTACCACGCATGCGTGGTGGCATCTCCCAAAGGCTGTTTTTGAAAGTTGGGGGAATGCTTCTGCGATTGCTCTGTTGGCGCTGACGTCACCCATATGTGAGGACTGATTCCTGCTGTCCCCGGAGAACACCTGTTACAGGTGAGTAACTATGCTTTTTATAGTGCTACAAGGTGTATATTACATTGTACAGATACAGGTAAGTCTGTCCCTGCTCCTCGAGCTTACAGTCTAGTCAAGACAGACAATACAACCGTTAAGGACAAGGAAACAACTAGGGAAGGTAAGGAGACACATAGGAAACTAAATGGATCAGAATCCAAAAGCGGCTTCAAAGAGGTGAGCTTTTAGCATGGATTTGAAAAGGAGCAGGATGAGGCCCGACATACAGACTTGTGCAATTTGTTCTAGGCATAAGGAGTAGCAAGGTGAAAGGATTGAAATCTGGAGTTGGCAGTGGAAGAAAAAAAAGGGCATAGACAGAAGCAATTCACCAGAAGAGCGGAGTTTATGAGGAGGGGATTTGGGAGAGATGAGAACAAATACTGCAAAATGGCACCTAGATTGAAGGCAGTATATGAAATCTGAATAAACATAAACCAACCTAAGGGTTAGACATTACACCTCCTCGAACAAGTGTCAAATACATGCATAAATTGTAACTCTACCCAAACTCCTCTCCTGCGCATGCATCAGCTTGCATACAAAGTTTTAGTCATGACCTGTTTTTATAAAGGCCCTTTTAGGTATAAAAAAAGGTTTTAAAATTACTCACTATTCATTTGGTTTTGTATGTATGGAAGGTCATTTTATAAAGTAATTAATACATGGATATGGCATTTTCTCCAGGAACAAGCAGGAAGTCAGTCCTCACATATGCACCGATGAGCCCCCATGGAAGCATCTCTCCAGCTTTCAAAGAAAGCCTTTGGGTGATGCACCACACATGCATGGTCCCCTTCCTACCCAAGAGTGCCATCTTGCCTCAGTCTCCTTTTTCCATGGAGCCCTCTGGAGTCTGTCCAGTTTCTCCCGGAAGAAGTGTGTTTTTTTTTTTTTGTTATATTCCTGTCAGGTTTGCGTACCAGTTCCTTACCCGCCACTGAGCCAGCTTGCCTCGGCGTCACTCCTTGGGTTTGTTTCCTTATTGCTTTCTTTTTGCTTTGAGGTTCCCTTGACCAGCATTCGCTCCTTTTTTCAACCAAAGGCCTCTGACCCCTGCTGGGCAGCAGGGGCACTCTTTTTTCCAATGACCTCCAGCAGTTTCAAGAAGTGTCATCTGTGCAGCAAAATCTCTCTCACTGATCTGCATGACTGCTGCTTCTTGTGCCTTGGCCCAGAACACAATGACTCGGATTGCGAACTTTGCAGAACCATGACCTCAAAGACTCTTAAGCGCCATCACCAGCAACAGGAAAATGTTTTCCAAAAGTCTGAATCCATGCTAGAGTCTCTGGCAACACCCCTCTCCTGGGCCCCCTCCAGTACTTTGGTATCCCACAAAGCCCGGGCCTTCTCGGAATCCCATGGCCACGATTCCTTGGAGAGGAAATCCCAAGAGATGGAATGCAAGAAGTTGAAGTCTTGAAGACCTTCGGAGACTGGGCCCAGGAAGATGGGAAAATCCCACTCCAGGCCCTGCAGTCGCCAGCGTGAGTTGGAGCGGGAGCGGCTACACAAGCTGCTCTGGAAGGAGTGGTTGATAACCCACCAACTGGCCTCAGGCACCCAAGTCCATCATCGTCAAGGACTCCCCCTTGGGGAAACCGATGCCAGACCTGAAATATGAGCGTCCACATCGTAGGCTGCGGAGCCAACTGGCTTGGAGACCAGGATGGTGGCCTTAGAGCGCAGTATATCTGCCCTCTTGGCCCAGCAGTGGGTGTTGAGGGCCTCCCCGGATGTCGAGTCGCTCCTCGAGCGCCATTAGCCTCGAGAGCCGATCGGATGAGATCCCATTCCTTGGGTCACTGGTCCTTTCTGGCAAGCGCACGTGGCTCGTACTCTAGGTCCTTCTGATGCCCAGTGCCCATTGGCTCAGACCTCAACCACAGTGACCACGAAGCCTTGGAATCGAACTCGGACTTCTTGTCCGATTAGGAGACCGAGGACGAATAATCCCCAGGCACTCTGTACCACCAAGACATACCCTCGGACCTGTCCCCCCCCCTCGATGTCCCGATGCCATTCGCTGCCAGAGGAGGTGGCCTTCCTCGACTTTGTGTGGGACATGGCTGGGGCGCCCTCCATCGAGTCTGAGGCAGAGGAGGACCCTTCGCATGGAGGAACTGGAGATCCTTCAGTATGAGGCCCTCTGAAAGAAGCTCTTATGGTACCAGTTCTGCTGATCCTGCAATGCTGCCTCTTCTGCATGTGCCCATTGTCAGTAGGCGACTCGACTCCATGTATTGAGTCCGCCGAGGCCCTAGGTTCCAGAAAGCCCAACTTTCCCACAACTCGATGGTCGTTGAGTCCGCCATGTGCAGACTCAAGAGCCAGAAGACCCATTCCTTGGTGCCCCTTGGCAGTGAGGCCCAGACCCTCGACACCCTCAGCTGGAAGGCCTTTCAGGGCTTGATGCTGACATGTCGGGTCCAATCCTACCAGCTCTACATCGGGATGTACCTCATAGAGCTGATTCTCAGCAGGCCTCAACAGGGAACTCCTCCAAGTCACTGGCCTCGGCAGTCAAAAAGTGCTCAAAGTTCCTGTCTTGAGCAGCTTACGACAGCTTCGAGTTGTCAGCCAGAGTGGCCGCAGTCGGCATCGGGGCTCGACGCCAAGCATGGCTGCAATCGTCTGCCCTCGAACAGTGGGTTTAGGACAGACTTATTGATGTCCCCTGTATTGGAGGGAACCTCTTCGGGAAACCCATGGCAGACAAAGTAACAGAGATAGAGACTGAGTTTCTTACAAGGACCCGACTCTCAAAAAAGACCTCAGCACAGCCCTGAAAGAAGGCCCCGGGGAAGAAGCTTTTCTTCCCGAGGAAAAAGGGCGGCTTTGGCAACGCCTTACATTTCCATGCCTTCTCAGCCCCACAGCACGGCCAACAGCACAAGGGACAGAGGCATGGCCCATGTAAGCAAAAGACCCCCAAGCCCCAGGTACCGGCCCTGCTCAGTCTGGGGGCAGCTTTTGACTCCCTAGGGATGACCTCCTCTCCCCCAGGAGGTCCCCTACAGCCCATAGGAGGGCGGCTGGCCCTGTTTGCTCACAGGTGGTCCATCATCACCATCGATACCTGGGTCCTACGGGGGGTCAGGGAAGGCTACCTTCTCCACCTTCAGCAGACGCCACTCTCATACTTTCCAGGAGAGCCCATAAGACCTGTCCTCCACCAGACCCTGCTCCTCACTGAACTTGCAGATCTCCTCAAGGACAAGGCAGTGGAGCTAATGCCAAAACAACTCAGGGGCACCGGCTTCTATTTCAGGTATTTCCTCGTCCCCAAGAGAACAGGGGGCCTAAGGTCCATCCTGGATCTATGGGACCTGAACAAGTTTCTGATAAGGGAAAAGTTCAAAATGATCTCCCTTGGAACATTGATGGCGTTCCTCCAGCAAGGAGATTGGCTGTGTTTCTTAGACCTAAAGAAAACCTACATACATACATCCTGATCCATCCCAGCTGCAGAAAATACCTCCGGTTCGTGATGGGAAGAGAGCGCTACCAATACAGGGTGCTGCTCTTCGGACTGGCCTCATCGCCAAGGGTCTTCACCAAGTGCCTCGTGGTCGTCGCAGCTCATCTCCCTCTCCAAGAGGCCTTTGTCTTCCCTTACCTAGATGACTGGCTCATAAGTGGAGGTATAGCCGCAGAAGCGCAATGCACCACAGGGCACATCATTAACATTATACAGCATCTGGGGTTCGCCATTAGCTACCCCAAGTCCCACCTCGCTCCGGCTTAATGCCTAGTTTATAGGGGCCCAGCTAGCGAAGGGATAACCAGCCCAAGTCTGGATTTCAAGCCTGCTCTATAGGTTTGCTTTGTATGATTGCACCCTTACCTGCCTGAAAATATACACAGCAACATATGATTGGCACAGGAAGACATAAGAAGACACGCTTGTGGGTTATGAAACAGAGTATTTTGTGGCCTTGTATGAGAAAGCCTGGGGAACTAGACACTTTGGACGGGAACGTGCAAGGTGTATTGGCCCAGAGAAATACAAAAGAAATACAGGCTAACCAAATACAGGCCATGCTGGAAGCAAAGACCTTTAACATACAAACTCTGGGCCCTGAAGAGATAACAGACAAGTGCCAGAAGATGGAATTCCAAGAAAGGGAAAGGCATGTACAGGGGGGATTCTGATAAGCTGACCTTGAGCAAACCATTGAAATACCAACGGTTGTGTTTATCTGTTGCTTGGTGATAAGCATAGGTGGGGTCTCAGGGTTGCACTGGCCAAAGTTCTCTGACTTAGCAGGTTTTGCTGTTTTTTTTCAAGTTTGGCAATGACGTCAGTAATTCAGGCAATTCACTGGAACTTTGGGACAGAGGTTTGTGGCAGAGAACAGGTATATAAGAGAGACATTTGCAGAGCTCAGGGCGGGTGACTCTCTCCCCAGGGGGAGGGGTTACCCGTCCTCAGATCCCTCAGACAGACACTTATGTATCTGTGCTTACAGTTTTTGCTTGTACTGAATAAAGGAATTTTGATGACAAGTGACTGTGATCTGAGTTTTGCTTTTAAAAATCCTGGGGTACGGCTCCCATGTACTCAGGCAATCTTGATGAAAATTTAGGGATCCTTTTGTAGGTCTGACCTTGCCTACACTAGAAACTCTCCAGGCCAAGGCCTTCCCCCCTCAAGAAAGGTCAAAGCACCTCAGGGGGCTAGCCGCAGAGGTACAATGATGCCGGTCACTACCCGCCCAGCTGCTTCACCACTTGCTGGGCCACATGGCCTCCATGGTCCACATGACCCCATACGCCCGACTGCCGATGAGAGTGGCCCAGTGGTGTCTCCGCTCTCAGTGGACACAAGCCACAGGCAGCCTCCGGGAGAGCATAAGAGTGACCTGCCATCTGGCGGACTCCCTCGAATGGTGGCAGATTCCTCATCACCTTCAGGCCAGTATGCCCTTCCAGGTACCCACCCCCCAGAGGGTCCTCACCACAGATGCCTCCTTGCTGGGTTGGGGAGCACATTGTAAGGACCTTCAGATGCAAGGCAGCTGGTCCCAGATGGAATCCCAGATGCAAATCAATCTGCTGAAGCTCTAGGTGATATTTCTGGCTCTCCTAGCCTTGCGCCATGGCTGCAGCACCAGTTGGTGCTGGTCCAGACTGACAACCAAGTTGCAGTGTTCTACATGAACAAATAAGGGGGCAAGAGGTCGTACTCCTTCTGCTAGGAAGCGGTAGCCCTCTGCTCCTATGTGACACGCAGAGGGCTTCTACTAACGACAGTCTACCTCCTGGGCCAAGATAGTGCCCTGGCTGACAAGCTGTGTAGAGTTCTCCAGCAGCACGAGTGGTGACTGGATCCGGGAATGGCTTCCCTACTGTTTTGACTCTGGGGCGACCCCCTGGTGTACCTGTCTGTGCTGGAAAACAACACGCAGTTGCCCCCGCTTCTGCTCCCATCAGCTGTACCCATCCCGGGTGTCAGCAGATGCGTTCCTCATTCCATGGATGGAAGGCCGCCTGTATGCCTTCCCGCCAACACCACTGGTTGCCAAGACTCTTCAAGGTCCAGCGTGACAGGGCAACCCTAATACTGATAGCTCCCCAGTGGCCCAGGCAACCCTGGTTTCTGCTGCTCCTCTCCATATCGGCGGCGTTGCTGATTCACCTGGGCCGAGCCCCAGGACTACTCTCACAGGAGTAGGGCTGTCTCCTACACCCCAACCTGGGGTCCTTGTTACTTATAGCTTGGCTGCTGAAAGGGTAGCATTAACTCCCTTCAACCTCCCATGGGACGTGGAAGAGGTTCTTCTCCAGGAACAAGCAGTAAATCAGTCCTTGCATATGGGTGACAGCGCCGACAGAGCCCTGCGCAGAAGCATCTCCCCAGCTTTCAAAGAAAGCATTTAGGAGATGCACTACACATACATAGTCCCCTTCCCGCCTTTTTTCTGTGGAGCCCACCAGACATGTGTCTGATTCCCTTGGAAAAAGCAGTTAAATTTCATCCTTTAGTGTTTTGTTTTCTGTGGATGCGACTGGTTCCTTTCCTGCCTCAGAGTTCACGTGCATCGACATCACGTCTTGGACAGGCCTTTTTTCCCTAGTTAAGTTCTTTTTTTCCCTGGCATGGCTTCACGGCTTTCTTCCGTTGGCTGGCAGTTCCTCGGGTCTTTGACCTCACCGTGGTACTTTTTCCCTCGATGGCCAGCAGGTTCAAGAAGTGTGATCGGTGCTCTAAAAATATGTCCTTCACTGACGCACATAATTGCTCCCTCCGTTGTATTGGTTCCGACCATGATCCAGAGGTTTGTGGCCTCTGCAAGCAGATGCCCACTAAAGCAATCAAACTCTGTCAGCAGAAGCCTGACCAAATTTCTCTAAGTCAGACTCTGCCCCAGAGTCACCGGTGACCCCACAATCCAGGGCTCTTACTGAGACCCCAGAGGCGCATAGTGTTCTCCAGGACCAAGCAGGAAGTCAGTCCTCACATATGGGTGACGTTGGCGTCGACGGAGCCCCCATGTGGAGCATTTCCCCAGCTTTCAAAGAAAGCCTTTGGGAATGCAGGCACGCATGCGCGGTCCCTTTCCCGCCCAAAGGTGCCATCTTGCTCAGTCTTCTTTTTTCCGCGGAGCCCTATGGACGCCTGTCCTTGTCACCCGTGAAAAAAAGTTGATTTTTCCTGCGTTGGGTCGAGTTTTTCATCGGTTCCACGTCGGTTCCTTTCCCGCCTGGACTCGGTACACCGGGGCCGAGCCCGGATCTCTCTCTTTCGGTTTTTGTCCTTAGAGACTGCATTCGCGCCTTTTTTATTTTCCCTGGCAGCCCAATTTTTAATCTTGCAGGGGCCCTTTTTCCCCCCGATGGCTGCCAGTGGCTTTAAGAAGTGTGATTGGTGAAAGAAACTGATGTCTCTCACCGATACACACGACTGCTGCCTCCGGTGCCTGGGTCCAGACCACGATTCTACGGTCTGAAGTCCCTGTGGCAAAATGTCTTCCAAGGCATTGCGGAGCCGTCAGCACCAGCATGAGAGGATCTTCTCCGAGTCTGCCTCTGGACGGGTCCAGACTTCGTCAGAGGCCTCGACGTCTCAGGAGTCTGATCCCGAGCATCGTCGGGGCTCCTCTGAAAGGGAGTCCCCCTCGAGGGAGCACCGAAGGAAGAAGAAACCCGCGATGGCGGCATCGGTGGACGCTCTTGGCTCCTCGAGGGCCAGGTCGCATAGCCCCGATCGCCATCCCGGGTCTTCGGAGTCGGAGAGGCCTGCCAAGCATCCTCGTGTAGAGTCGGAGGCCCCGAGTCACTTGAGTACTGTAGTCCTCGTGGACTCTCCTCCAGGGGAGCCGACGTCGGGCCCGACGCCATCGGGGCCTGAGTCGGAGGCTGCTGTGTCTCCTGAGCTCGGACTCAGGTTGACGGCCTTGGAGAGCAGATTGTCTGCCTTCATGGAGCAGCAGTGGGTGCTGATGGCCGGTCTCACCGGCGCATCTGCCGCGACCACCGGGACATCGACGTCCAAGTTGACCCCGGAGGCCGAGCTGATCCTCGAGACCATGAAAACTCGAGTCGATCCTCGGCCTCCCGTTCGGGTCCGAGGACGTCGATGCCGGTTCCCTCGGTGTCGGGGCAGAGGCGTCGGTGCCCGCCCACTCGGAGCCGCTTGATTCCTCCTCGGAGGAATCGACGGGGGAGACGGAGGAGGAGGAGTCCCCTGACACCTTCCGGACTCGGTGCGTCCCTTCGGACTCACCGGGCTCCAAGCCTCGGACAAGGTCCCCCCCCGGAGGATACTAGGTTCTCGGATTTCGTACGGGACATGGCCAAGGCACTGGCATTCCCTGCGGACCACGAGGAAGAGCCTCGAGCCGAGGAGCTCGAGGCTCTGCAGTATGACTCTCCTCCCAAGGAGGCCTTTACTGTCCCGGTTCCTCCGATGCTGGAGAGGTTGCTCTTCCGCATGTGGGAGGCGCCGGCCTCGATGCCGGTTTTAAGCAAGCGGGTCGATTCCATCTATCGAGTCCGCAAGAGCCCCGGGTTTCAGAAGGCACAGCTACCGCACCATTCCATGGTGGTGGAATCAGCCATGCATCGCCTGAAGAGTCAGAAGATGCACTTCTTGGTGCCTCCCAGCAGGGAAGCCCAGAACCTGGATGCCCTCGGTAGAAAGTGCTTCCGGGGCTCTATGCTTGCTTGCCCGCATCCAGACCTACCAGCTGTACATGGGCATGTACCTTTGAGACCTGGCAAAGGAGATTGCCGGGTTCTCTGCTGGTCTGTCTGAGGAACCTTTGCAGAGGTTCAAGGCCTTGTTTTCTGGTATTTGAGAGTGCTCGAAGTTTATCTCTCGAGCAGCCTTCGATGGATTTGAGGCTTTGGCCCGAGTAGCAGTGGTCGGCATCGGTGCATGCCGTCAGGCCTGGCTACAATCCTCGGACCTAGAGTCGTGGGTACAGGACAAGTTGGTCGATGTCCCTTGCTTAGGTGAAAACCTCTTTGGCAAGCCCATGGCCGAAAAGGCTGCAGAACCCGAGACCGAGACTCTTACCCGGACAAGGCTGTCCAGGAAGACCTCTGCCCCTTCTCAGAAAAAGAAGGGCTCGGGGAAAAAGACCTTTCACCCGAGGAAGACCACTGCCTATAAAACCTACTCTTATTACCAGGCCTCTGCAGCTCCCCAACAGGGCCAGCAGGCCAAGGGGCAGGGTCATGGGCCCCGTAGGCAGAAGGCCCCCAAGCCTCCTACTCCGGCTCCTGCTCAGCAGGGAGGGGGTTTTTGACTATGCCAGCATAGCCTCTCCTCCTCTCTAGGGCACAGGAGGTCGGCTGACCCTGTACGCAGACAGGTGGCCAGCCATCACAGGGGATACTTCGAAAGGGGCTATCTGCTCCACTTCACCCAGATACCCTCTCCTACTTTCCAGGGGAGCCTCCAAGACCCCCTCTGCACAGAAACTTACTCCTTCAGGAGTTGGAAGGTCTACTAAGGGACCAGGCGGTGGAACTGGTGCCTCACCACCTGGAAGGGCAAGGCTTCTACTCCAGGTACTTCCTGGTACCAAAAAGAACAGGAGGCCTCAGACTCATACTTGACCTGCGAAATCTGAACAAGTTTCTGGAGAAGGAATAGTTCAAGATGCTTACCCTTGGAATCTTACTGCCCTACCTCCAGCAGGGAGATTGGCAATGCTCCTTAGACCTGAAGGATGCTTATACTCACATCCTCATCCATCCAAGCCACAGACAATTCCTCAGATTTGTGGTGGGAGGAAAGCACTTCCAGTACAGAATGCTTCCTTTTGGCCTCACCTCCGCCCCCATGGTTTTTACAAAATGCCTGGCGGTGGTTGCGGCCTACCTCAGGAACCAGGGGATCTTTGTGTTCCCTTACCTGGACGACTGGCTAATCAGAGGCCAGTCTCCACAAGAGGCCAGGCAGGCCACTTGCAGAACCATATCCCTGCTTCAGCATCTGGGGTTCGTTATAAACTTCCCAAAGTCCACTTTTGTCCTCTCGCAAGACGTGGAATTCATAGGGGCCAGGTTGGATACCCTCCAAGCAAAGGCCTTTTTGCCTGTGGACAGAGCTCACAGGCTGATAAAGGTGGCCAGTCAGTTTCAGGCGAACTCTCTGGTCTCGGCCAGAAACTTCCTCTGGCTCTTAGTTCACATGGCTTCCACAGTGCATGTCACCCCACATGCCCGGCTACACATGAGTCCGGCTCAGTGGCACCTCAGGATGAAGTGGCTGCAGGCCACAGGGAAGTTGTCAGACAGAATAAAGGTGTCCAAACCATTGGTGGATTCCTTACGCTGGTGGAGGCATCTCCAAAATCTGGTTAGGGGTGTTCCTTTTCAGGCCTCCTCACGCACTCAGGTACTGACAACCGATGCTTTCCTGCAGGGCTGGGGGGCTCACTACCAGGGAGCCTGCACCCAAGGCCTGTGGTCTCCATGGGAGGCCGCCCAGCAGATCAACCTGTTGGAATTGAGGGCCATTCGGCTGGCCTTGTGGACTTTCTCTCAGATGCTGTCTCACCAGTCTGTCCTAGTTCAGACGGACAACCAGGTGGCTATGTTCTGCGTCAACAAGCAGGGAGGCACGGGATCCAGACTTCTATGCCTGGAAGCACAAGCTCTCTGCTCCTGGGCTGTCACCCAGGGCATGACCCTCAAGGCAGTCTACCTCCCAGGCCAGGAAAACTACCTGGCGGACAGACTCAGCAGACTCCTGCAGCCTTACGAGTGGCAGTTGGATCCTCTGGTAGTGCAAAAGATGTTTCTGAAGTGGGGTCTTCCGACCATGGATATTTTTGCCAGTCCGCTCAACAGGCAACTACCCCGGTTCTGTTCCAGGCAACCGCATCCCTTGAGAACAGCGCCAGATGCATTTCTGATCCCTTGGTCAGGGGGCCTGCTGTATGCCTTTCCTCCCACACCTCTGGTGGCCTGGACCCTATTCAAAATCCAGCACGACCGAGCCACGGTAATCCTGATAGCCCCCAGGCGGCCCAGGCTGCTGTGGTTCCCTCTTCTTCTCCAGGACCAAGCAGGAAGTCAGTCCTCACATATGGGTGACGTCGGCGCCGATGGAGCCCCCGTGCGGAGCATTTCCCCAGCTTTCAAAGAAAGCCTTTGGGAATTGCAGCGCGCATGCGCGGTCCCCTTCCCGCCCAAGGGTGCCATCTTGCTCAGTCTTCTTTTTTCCGCGGAACCCGACGGACGTTCGTTTTTCCCCGAGGAAAAAGTTGATTTCCCTATTTTTTCTCTTTCTTCTTCGGTTCGACGCGGGATCCTTTTCCCGCCTTGGCCTGATACGCCGGTATCGAGTCCACTCTCACTTTTTCGGTTTTTGTCCTTTGTGACTAGCGTTAGAGCCATTTTTCTTTTTTCACTGGCAGCCCGGTCTTTTGACCTCGCAGGGGCCCTTTTTCCCCCGATGGCTACCAGCGGGTTTAAAAAGTGTGATCGGTATAAGAAACCTATGTCTCTTACCGACACACATGACTGCTGCCTCCGCTGCCTCGGACCCGATTATGACCCGATGATCTGTGGTCCTTGTGGCAAAATGTTCTCGAAGGCGTTGAGGAGTCGGCAGCACCAGAAGGATAGGATCTTCTCTGACTCCGCTTCCGGACTGGCCCGGGCCTCGTCAGAGGCCTCGACATCTCGGGACTCCGGCCCCGAGCAGCGTCGGGGTTCCTCTGAGCGGAGGTCTCCTTCGCGGGAACATAGCAGGAAGAAGAAACCTGCGAGGGCGGCGTCGGTGGACGCTCCTGGTTCCTCGAGGGCCAGGTCGCATAGCCCTGATAGCCGTCCCGGGTCTTCGGAGTCGGAGAGGCCTGCCAAGCATCCTCATATCGAGATGGAGTCTCCTGGATACGTGAGTGCTGTTGTCCTCGTGGACTCTCCTCCAGGGGAGCCAAGTCGGGGGCTGCTGGGTCTCCTGAGCTCGGACTCAGGTTGACGGCCTTGGAGAGCAGCCTCGCTGCCTTCATGGAACAGCAGCGGGCATTGATCGCCGGTCTCACCGGTGCATCTGCCCTGACCACCGGGACCTCGACGTCCAAGTCGACCCCGGAGGCCGAGCCGATCCTCGAGTCCATGCGGGCTCGAGTCGATCCTCGGCCACGGTCTCCCTCGGCCTCCCGTTCGGGACCGAGGTCGTCGACGCCGGTACCCTCGGCGTTGTGGAAAAAATCGGTGCCCGCCCGACCGGAGCCGCTCGATTCCTCCTCCGAGGAGTCGGGCTGGGAGACAGAGGACGAAGAGTCACCCGACACTTATCGGACTCGGTGTGTCCCATCGGACTCGCCGGACTCTGAGCCTCGGAGACTATCCCCACCGGAGAATACCCGGTTCTCGGATTTCGTGCGGGATATGGCCAAGGCCTTGGCCTTCCCCGCGGATCCCGAGGAGGAGCCTCAAGCCGAGGAGCTCGAGACCCTCCAGTATGACTCTCCCCTGAAGGAGACCTTTACTGTACCGGTTCCTCCGATGCTGGAGGGGCTGCTCTTCTGCATGTGAGAGACCCCGGCCTCGACACCGGTGTTAAGCAAGCGGGTCGATTCCATCTATCGAGTACGTAAGAGCCCCGGGTTCCAGAAGGCACAATTACCGCACCACTCCATGGTTGTGGAATCGGCCACGCATCGACTGAAAAGTCAGAAGATGCACTCTTTGGTGCCTCCCGGCCGGGAGGCCCGGAACCTGGATGCCCTCGGTAAGAAGTGCTTCCAGGGCTCTATTCTTGCTTGCCGTGTCCAGACTTACCAGCTGTACATGGGCATGTATCTCCGAGACCTGGCAAAGGAGATTGCCGGGTTCTCTACTGGTCTCTCCGAGGAACCTTTGCAGCGGTTCAAGGCCTTGTCCACTGGTATTCGAGAGTGCTCGAAGTTTATCTCTCGAGCAACCTACGATGGCTTCGAGGTTTCGGCCCGAGTAGCCGGGGCCAGCATCGGTGCCCGCCGACAGGCTTGGCTACAGTCATCCGACCTCGAGCCATGGGTACAGGACAGGTTGGTCAATGTCCCCTGCCGAGGTGAAAACCTCTTTGGCAAGCCCATGGCTGAAAAGGCTGCAGAACTCGAGACCGAGACTCTAACCAGGACTAGGCTGTCCAGAAAAACCTCTGCCCCTTCTCAGAAGAAGAAGGGCTCGGGAAAAAAGACATTTTACCCGAGGAAGTCATCTGCCTATAAACAATACCCTCATTATCAGGCCTCTGCAGCTCCCCAACAGGGTCAGCAGGCCAAGGGGCAGGGTCAAGGGCCCCGTAGGCAGAAGGCCCCCAAGCCACCAACACCGGCCCCTGCTCAGCAGGGTGGGGGTTTTGGACTCAGCAAGCATAGCCTCTTCTCCTCAGCTGGCTCACATCAGCACAGGAGGCCGGCTGGCCCACTTTGCCCACAGGTGGTCAGTCGTCACATCAGATACCTGGGTGCTCCATATAGTCCATTCTCCATTTTCACCAGGTTACCTCCCTCCTGTTTTCCAGGGGAGCCTCCAAGACTCCCTCTGCACAGGGACCTACTCCTTCAGGAGTTAGCAAGTCTGCTAAAGGAACAGGCTCTGGAACCGGTGCCCCACCACCTGAGAGGTCACGGTTTTTATTCCAGGTACTTTCTGGTACCAAAAAGAACAGGAGGCCTCAGACCCATCCTAGACTTGCGCAACCTCAGCAAGTTCCTGGAGATGGAAAAGTTCAAGATGCTTATCCTTGGAATCCTGCTGCCCTACCTCCAGCAGGGAGATTGGCTATGCTCCTTAGATCTAAAGGATGCTTATACTCACATCCTTATTCATCCAGACCACAGACAGTATCTCAGATTTGTTGTGGGGGGGAAACCACTACCAGTACAGAGTTACTTCCCTTTGGCCTAACCTCCGCTCCCATGATGTTCACCAAGTCCCTGGCGGTGGTGGCGGCCTACCTGAGGCTTCAAGGTCTTTTTGTGTTTCCATACCTGGACGACTGGCTCAAAAGAGGCCAGTCTTCCCAGGAGGCCAGTCAAGCCACCCTTCGCACTGTGGCTGTGCTTCAGCACTTGGGGTTTGTCATAAACTTCGCAAAGTCCACTTTGCTCCCGTCCCAGAACTTGGAATTCATAGGAGCAAGGCTAGACACTCTTCAGGCGAGGGCATTTCTGCCAGTGGACAGGGCCCTCCAGTTGATGGATGTAGCCAGGCAATTTCACAGCAATTCCCTGGTCTCCGCCAGGCAATTCCTGAGACTTCTCGGCCATATGGCTTCCACGGTTCATGTCACCCCCAATGCCCTCCTGCACATGCGGCCTGCTCAGTGGAGCCTTCGAACTCAGTTGCATCAGGCCACAGGGAAACTTGCAGACTCGGTGAGAGTATCCTCCCTGCTCGTCTCCTCTCTACAATGGTGGCTTCATCTTCTGAATCTGGTACTCGGAGTGGATTTTCAATCCCCTCCGCATTCTCGAGTGCTGACGACAGATGCTTCTCTTCTAGGTTGGGAAGCACATTGCCAAGGGGCATGTACTCAGGGTCTCTCGACTCCTTGGGAGGCTGCTCAGCAGATAAACTTCCTGGCGCTACAGGCAATACGCCTAGCTCTGAGAGCCTTCTCCCACCTCACGTCTCACCAGTCTGTACTGGTCCAGACGGACAATCAAGTTGCCATGTTCTACGTGAACAAACAGGGAGGCACAGGCTCCTTCCTTCTCTGTCAGGAGGCACAACGGCTGTGCTCTTGGGCCGTCAATCACGGAATCCTCAAGGCTGTCTACCTCCCCGGACAAGAAAATTACCTGACCGACAGACTGAGCAGGATCCTGCAACCACACAAATGGAGATTGAATCCATTGGTAGTTCAGCAGATCTTTCTCAAGTGGGGCCTCCCCACCATGGATCTCTTCGCCAGCCCTCTGAACCGGCAACTCCCGAGATTCTGTTCCAGACAACCGCATCCTCTCAGAGTAGCAGCGGATGCCTTTCTGATTCCATGGTCCCAAGGCCTACTGTATGTGTTTCCTCCCACGCCACTAGTGTCTCGAACACTGTTCAAGGTCCTCAATGATTCTGATAGCCCCCAGGTGGCCGAGGCAGCCGTGGTTCCCACTCCTGTTGCAACTGGCGGTGGACACTCCCCTGCCTCTGGGTATTCAACACGATCTCCTGTCTCAGGACCAGGGGTCTCTCTTGCACCCCAACCTCCATTCCCTTCATCTGATGGCCTGGCTGCTGAAAGGGTAGTCCTGGCTCCCCTACTCCTGCCTAGAGAGGTGGAAGACCTAGTCTTAGCCTCTAGGCGGCAATCCACCAGGAAATCCTACGCTCTTAAGTGGCGTAGATTCTCCACATGGTGTGCTCAGCACAGCGAGAATCCCTTCTCGTGCTTGGTAGCGGTGGTATTGCAATATTTGCTTTACCTCTCCAATCTAGGCCTTAAGTCCAACTCTGTCAGGGTTCACCTCCGTGCTCTCTCAGCGCACCACTCGCCGGTGGACGGGAGGCCTCTTTCCAACCACCCTTTGGTGGCTCGTTTTTTCAGAGGCCTCCTCCTGCTTAAGCCTCCTTTGCATCCACCAGCCCCTGAGTGGGATCTGAATGTGGTCTTACTGCGGCTTACTTGTCCGCCATTTGAACCTATGGCTACCTGCCCTTTCCGTTTTCTCTCCTGGAAAACCTTGTTTCTGGTAGCTCTTATCTCTGCTAGGCGAGTGAGTGAGCTTCAGGCCCTAGTTGATCCCCCTTACACTTGGTTCTACAGGAATAGGGTAGTCTTACGGACTCACCCGAAGTTTCTTCCTAAGGTTGTCTCCCCTTTTCACCTCAATCAGGAGGTGGTTCTTCCGACCTTCTTTCCCAGGCCGCATGCCAGCCAGGCTGAGATGGTCCTACATACCCTGGACTGTAGGAGGGCGTTGTCCTTCTACCTTGACCGTACGCGGGAGCATCGAAGGGCTGTTCAGCTCTTCGTTTCTTTTGACCCCAATAGGTTGGGGCTCCCTGTCTCCAAGCGTACTTTGTCCATATGGGTCGCTGACTGTATCGCCTGGGCTTATGGGGCAGCCGGCCTCTCGTTAGAGGGTTGAGTCACGGCTCATCGTGTCAGGGCGAAGGCTGCGTCAGTGGCTCATCTCCGCTCTGTTCCGTTGGCAGACATCTGCCGGGCCGCTACTTGGTCTTCAAGCCAGACTTTTGTGGCCCATTACTGCCTTGAGAGGGAGTCCCGCAGGGACAGTGCTTTCGGACAGGCAGTACTCCATAATCTCTTTGGGGTTTAGGCAACTCCTACCCTCCGGCCCTGGTGTTGGGCTACCGGTCGGGGGCGTTCTCAGAGAAGATTCCTTCCTTACGTACTGACGAGCTAGAGGGAGCTCATTTTTCGGCTTGAGGTCTCCGGTCGCCTTCAGGTGGGGAGTCCCTTATGTGAGGACTGACTTCCTGCTTGGTCCTGGAGAAAGAGTAGTTATTCACCTGTAACAGGTGTTCTCCAGGAGCAGCAGGAATCAGTCCTCACAACCCTCCCTCCTCCCCTTGGAGTTGCAGTCATATGATTTATTTTTGCTAATTTTTTTGCTGTCTTAGCTATGTCATCAGACTGAGCAAGATGGCACCCTTGGGCGGGAAGGGGACCGCGCATGCGCGCTGCAATTCCCAAAGGCTTTCTTTGAAAGCTGGGGAAATGCTCCGCACGAGGGCTCCGTCGGCGCCGGAGTCACCCATATTTGAGGACTGATTCCTGCTGCTACTGGAGAACACCTGTTACAGGTGAGTAACTACTCTTTCTGCAGTTGGCGGTGGATACTCCACTTCCTCTGGGGTTGCAACCCGACCTTCTGACTCAGGACCAGGGGTCCCTCTTGCATCCCAACCTCAAATCTCTCAATTTGATGGCTTGGCTGCTGAAAGGCTTGTTCTTGCTCCCTTGCTCCTATCTAGGGAGGTTGAAGAGGTGGTGTTGGCCTCCAGGAAGCATTCCACCAGGAAGGCCTATGCTCTAAAGTGGCGTAGGTTCTCTACTTGGTGTTCTCAACAGTAAGAGGACCCTTTCTCCTGCTCTGTCCAGGTGGTGCTTCAATACCTGCTCCACCTTTCCAACCTAGGACTTCAGTCCAACTCTGTCCAACCTCAGTGCCCTCTCAGCTCACCACTTGCAGGTGGATGGACAATCTCTCTCAGGCCGCCCTCTGGTGTCCCGTTTTCTGAGAGGCCTGCTTCTGCTTAAGCCTCCTATTCGTCCACCTGCTCCTGAGTGGGATCTCAATGTGGTCTTGCAGCAACTGACTCGCTCACCTTTTGAGCCGATGGCAACCTGCCATTTACGTTCCCTCTCCTGGAAGGTATTGTTCCTTGTAGCACTCACCTCAGATAGACGAGTGACTGAGCTTCAGGCCCTGGTTTCTGATAGGCCGTATACCAGGTTCTGTAGGAACAGGGTAGTCTTGCGGACTCATCCTAAGTTCCTTCCAAAGGTTGTGTCCTCCTTCCACCTCAACCACCTCAACGTTCTTTCCCAGGCCGCACGCTAGTAGGGCAGAGACTGTCTTGCATACCCTGGATTGTAGAAGGGCGCTGTCCTTTTACCTTGAACATACGCAGGGGCATAGAAGGGCTTCTCAGATCTTCATTTCCTTTGACCCTAATAAATTGGGGTTGCCTGTCACTAAGCGTACCTTGTCCATCTGGGTGGCAGACTGTATCGCCTGGGCGTACAGGTCAGCTGGCCTCTCCCTGGAGGGTCGAGTCACGGCCCACCGAGTTAGGGCGAAGGCCGCATCAGTAGCTCACTTCCGCTCTGTTCCGTTGGCAGACATCTGCCGGGCCGCTACTTGGTCTTCAAGCCAGACTTTTGCGGACCACTACTTCCTCGAGAGGGAGTCCCATAGGAAAAGTGCTTTCGGGTAAGCGGTACTCCGTAATCTCTTTGAGGTTTAGGCAACTCCTACCCTCCGGCCCTGGTGTTGGGCTACCGTTCAGGTGTGGTCTCAGAGAAGATTCTCTCACTGTTGCTGGGGCTCTAAAGGGAGCTCTATTTTTCAGCCTGGGTTCCTGGTAGCCCAGAGCTAGGTAGTCACCCATATGTGAGGACTGACTTCCTGCTTGGTCCTGGAGAAAGAGTAGTTACTCATCTGTAACAGGTGTTCTCCAGGAGCAGCAGGAATCAGTCCTCATGACCCTCCCTCCTCCCCTTGGAGTTGCAGTTGTATATAGTTCATTTTCTTTTTGTGCTGTCTTTTAGCTATGTCATTTGACTGAGCAAGATGGCACCTTTGGGCGGGAAGGGGACCGCGCATGTGTGCCTGCATTCCCAAAGGCTTTCTTTGAAAGCTGGGGAAATGCTCCTCATGGGGGCTCCGTCGACGCCGACGTCACCCATATGTGAGGACTGATTCCTGCTGCTCCTGGAGAACACCTGTTACAGGTGAGTAACTACTCTATGCTGCGGCAACTGACATGGCATGCGGTCCTCTGACGGGGTCCTCAGACCGGGAATGCAAGAGGAAGAAATAATCCTTGAGTGCCTCTTTGCAAGAGTCTGCGAAAGTGGACAAGACCCATGCCAGATCCTTTAGCCCCCAAAGAAGGCCCAAGGTGTTGGAACAGGATCAGCAGTCGAAGCTCCTCAGGAGGGAATCCTCAGAGTCCATTATTGTTGAGGACTCCCCCTCTTTGCCAGTGCCGGACCTGGTTACCCCGGTGTCTGCACCGAAGGCTGTAGTACCATCTGGACTGGAGTCCAGGATGTAGTCCTTGGAGCACAGCTTGACTGCCTTCCTAGAGATGCAATGGGAGCAGTTGTCTGGCTCAGCCGGTTCATCCGACCAGACTATGGGACCTTGACTTTGAAGACATCCCTGGTTGTTGAGCTGATTCTCATGAGCTTACAGCCTCAAGTCAGTCCTTGACAGTGGTCTCGATCATGGCCCTGTTCCTTTGGCCATCGATGAGCTTCGACCTGTGCTCATGGCTCTGGCCACGCAGCCTTGAAGGCCCAAGAAACACCTGCCCTGGGCCCATTGCTGGCACGGCCCACTATCTAGTGCTCCACCGAGTTCTCTGATGGAGTCCGAGGACAAGACATCCCTGGACACTCACAAGTACCGTGATGTGCCTTCGGACTCGTCTCCGTCCGAGGCCAGGCACCAGTCACCATCCGAGGACACACTGTTCCTTGAATTTGTGTGAGACATGTCAAAGGCATTGGCATTTCCGTCTGACTCGGAGGAGGACCCTCGCACGGAGGAGCTTGAGATCCTTCATTATGAGTTCCCGCCAAAGGAGTCACTCACGGTGTGCATCGCAGACGTTCTGGAATGGTTACTCCTTCGAATGTGGGTGTCACTGGCCTCAGTGCCCATAGTTAGCTTTCAACTCAATTCCATGGTGGTGGAGTCCGCTATGCGTCTGCTTAAAAGCCAGAAGACGCATTTCTCGGTGCCCCAGGCAGGGAGGCCAGTACTCTAGATGTCCTCAGCAGAAAATGCTACCAGGCTCAATGCTGGCCTGTTGGATCCAGGCATACTAACTATATATAAGTATGTATCTGAGGGACTTGAGGAAGGAGCTCGCCGGGTTCTCTGCCGGGCTGTCCAAAGAACCCCTCCAATCGTTTTGGAACCTGGTCAAAGACGTCGGTGACTTCTCTAAGTTTGTCTCGAGCAGCCTAAGACGGCTTTGAGTCTACAGCCTGGGTGGCTGCAGTGGGACAAGCCTCATTTGGCATAGTCTTCCGTCACAAGCTTCCTACGGGGTCTACTACTCTTGAAACCCCCAATCCGCCGACCCATGGTGGAATGGGATCTCATTATGGTGCTAGCGTGACTCACTCGGCCGTTATTTGAGCCCCTGACTACCTGTCATTTGCGGTACCTCTCCTGGAAGGTCACTTTCCTGGTGGTGTTTATCTCTGCTTGCAGAGTCAGCGAGCTTCAGGTCCTGGTGGTGGAGTCGCCCTATGCCAGGTTCTACAGGGTCGTGCTGCACACACACCCCAAATTCCTTCTGAAGGTGGTGTCTTCGTTTCACCTCAATCAGGAGGTGAGACTCCCCATCTTCTTTCCACAGCCTCACTCCAACAGGACAGAGACCATCCTTCACACTCTAGACTGTAAGAGGGCCCTGTCCTTTTACCTACAGTGTACCCAGGACCACTGCAAAGCCTCCCAGCTTTTTGTATCCTATGGTGCCTGTCGGCTGGGGAGGCAGAGACCAAGCATACCCTGTCGACCTGGTTGGTGGACTGCATCACCCTCACCTACGGGCGACCTCATTGGCAAACTTGCGCTCTGTTCTGATGGTAGAAATCTGGTGAGCCGCCACCTGGTCTTCAGTCCACACCTTTGCAGCTCATTACCGCCTGCAGAAGTAGTCCCAACAGGATAGCTTCTTCGGCCAGTCCGTACTCTGTAGGCTCTTCCTCCAGGAACTTGTCCAAACCTTTTTAAAACCCAGTTACACTAAGAGCTTTTACTATATCCTCCAATGATGAATTCCATATTTTCTGTTATTAGTCTTAAATGGGCTATGTTGTAGCTTCATTGAGTGTCCCCTAGTTTTTCAGCTTTTTGAAGGAGTAAACAACAGATTTACGTTTACCCATTCCACTCCATTCATTAATTTATAGACCTCTATCATATCTCCACTCAGCCGTCTCTTTTCCAGGTTGAAGAGCTCTAACATTTTAAGCCTCTCCTCATAGAGGTATATTCCATTCCCTTTATCATTTTTGTGGCTCTTCTCTATCTTTTATAAGTTTGCTATATGATATGGTGACCAGAATTGCACACAATATTCAAGGTGCTGTCGCACCATGGAACGATACAGAAGCATCATAATATCTTGATTTTGTTATTCATTCGTTTCTTGTGATTCCTAACATTCTGTTTGCTTTCTTGGCTGCAGCTGCACACTGGGTAGTGTGCTTCAACGTATTATCACGATGACTCCTAAATCCTTTACTTGGGTGGTGATTCCTAATGTGGAACCTTGTATCGTGGAACCATAGTTTGGTTCTTCCCTAATTGCATACAGTTGTAGTCAACATTATTGGCACCCTTGTAGTTCACCTCCTTAATGTCCATTCTCCAGGAAAAATCAGGAAGTCAGTCTTCCCTTATGGGTGACGCCGGCACCGACGGAGCCTGCGCGGAGCAATTCCCCAGCTTTCAAAGAAAACCTTTGGGATTGCTGCCACGCATGTGTGGTCCTCGTCCCGCCCAAGGGTGCCATCTTGCTCAGTCTCCCTTATTCCACGGAGCCCTACGGACGCACATCCTCGTCCCTCAGAAAAAGTTCTAGTTTTTGGGCCTACAGGCCTTTCTGTTTTCCGGTTGCACCGGTCCTTTACTCGTCCTCCCCTGCTCTACATTTTTAGAGATTTAGGGGATAGTCTATTTTTTCATTTTTTGTTTTGGGCTTTGCGCCCTTTTTCTCCTCTAACCGCTGGCCGCTTGGGTCTTCGACCTCACAAGGGCCATTTTTGCCCTCATGGCCACCGGCTTAAAAAATGCAATAGATGCTCTAGGAACATGTTGCTTACGGACACTCACGACTGTTGTCTGCGGTGCCTCGGAGCCGACCATAATCCGGAGCTTTCTTCGCTCTGCAAGAAAATGTCCTCTAAGGCCCTGCTCAGCCATAAGCAGAAGTCTGAAGACATTTTTCTAAAGGCTGCCTCGGAATTCCCGGTGGTACCCTCGGTCATCTCTCCCCCAGTGGGGTCCCCCCCCTGTGGCCCTACGCTCTCGGCGGCACTCTGACCAGGGATCCCCTGAGGTGGAGCCGTGCAAAAAAAAAGAAGGCCTCAAAGTCGCAGTCGGGGGCTCCCGACAAGCACGAGCACTCAATCGCTGAGCCCTCTTCAGCGTTCCCGAGAGTTGGACAGGGAGCGGCCCCGCAAAGTACACTGCATAGAAGTGGAGGCCTCCGGTGAAGGTGCCCGGTCTTCTGAGGGCCAGCCCGGTGAGGGCCCCCCCCCCTCCTCTCCTCAGCGCCCGACCCGGTTACCCTGGGATCAGCGTTGCAGGGCCCCACGCCCGCGTGGGAGTCCCGCATGCTGGCGCTGGAATGTAGCATTTCTGCATTCATTGCTTCCCAGCAGGCGCTCACGGCCAGCTTTGCTGACCCGCGCCTTGAGACCGAGGGTCCCTCGCGTGGGACACCGAAATCTGTTCAGGAAACCCCCGAGAGCCACAGGCCTTGTGAGGGCCTTGCTCACCCTCCCATTCCTCAGAGGCGAGATCTTCCAAGGCTTCCGGCTCCAAGAGGGGACCGGCCATTGGACAGGATGATCTGCCCGGCTCAGACTCCTTGACTGATTTCTCGGAATGGGAATCCGATGGGGTCACCTCCCTGGAAACCCGTACCCACTGGGATCTTCCATCAGACCCGTGACTCACCACCCGAGGACATCTCCTTTCTGTGGTTTGTTCGGGACATGGCACGGGCCCTTAACCAGGCCACTCAGGCCGAGGAGGACCCTTGTGCTGAAGAACTCGATATTCTTCAGTACGAGTCCCCGCCCAGGGAATCCCTCACTGTGCCGGTTCCTCCTATTCCTTCTCGGCTGCTGCTCTGCATGTGAGAGGCCCCTGCCTCGGTCCCCATCATGAGAAAATGCCTTGACACGATATACAAAGTACAACATGGGCTGGGTTTCAGGAAGACCCAACTCCCCCACAGTTCTATGGTGATGGAGTCAGCCATGAGGAAGCAAAAGAGCCCTAAATCGCACTCGTCGGTGCCACCTTGCTGAGAATCTAGAGCCCTTGATGCCCTGGGCCGCAAGGCCTACCAAGGCTCCATGCTGTCTTGTCACATTCAATCATACCAACTGTACATCGGTATGTTCTTGCGCGATGTAGCCAAGGAGCTCGGAGGGTTCTCCGCAGGTCTCGAGGGCGAGTCCCTCAACAGATTTGGCACTCTGCTGAAATCCATTGCGGACTGCTCTAAATACCTCTCCCGAGCTGCCTGCGATGGGTTCGAGTCATCAGCTCGGGTGGCGTCCGCAGGCATCGGGGCCTGCTTTCCAGGCATGGCTAAAATCCTTGGATTTGGAACAATGGGTGCAGGAGAAACTCCTTGACGTGTCCTGCCTCGACGAGCAGCTCTTCGGCAAGCCGATGGAGGATAAAGCCGCAGAGATACAGACTGAGTTTGTTACCAGAACCTGTCTCTCACGCAAGACCTCCACTCTGCCCCGAAAGAAACAGCCAGCCAAGAAGCCCTTCTTTCCTCGGAAGGCCTCCAGTACCGGGGCTATCGGCCATACCCGGCTACCTCTGCACCAACCACCCCGGCAGAGGGTAAACCTGTCCTGGAGCATCGTAAGCCGAGAGGACCAAAAGCCCAAACTCCGGCTCCTCCACAACCCGCTCAGGGGTTTTGACGCCATTGGCATAGCCCCTGAATCGGGCAGCCAGTGGGGGGACGCCTGTCCCATTTCGCCCTGTCGTGGGCCTCCATCACCTCGGACACCTGGGTTCTCCGGGTCGTCCGAGACTGCTGTTGCCTTCGCTTTGACAGGCTTCCACCTCCCTTCTCCTGAGCGGAGCCTCCTTGACTCCCCGCTAACCAGCTTCTACTGCAGTGGGAATTATATGCTCTCCTTGCCCAACGGGCAGTTGAGAAGGTCCCTCCGCACTTTCAGGGTCGGGGCTTCTACTCCCAATACTTCCTCGTCCCGAAAATGACGCTGGGTCTGCGGCCCATCCTCGACCTCTGCAAGTTGAACAAGTTCTTGGTGCGGGAGAAGTTCAAGATTATATCCCTTGGCATTCTGCTGCCCTTCTTCCAGCAGGGCGACTGGCTATGCTGCTTGGATCTAAAGGACACTTATGCCCACATCTTAATCCACCCCCAGCACAAGCAGTATATGTGCTTCAGGGTGCAGGGAGAGCACTTACAGTACAGGGTGCTCCCCTTCGGCCTTGCGTCTGCCCCGCGAGTCTTTACAAAGTGTCCTGTCTTGTGGTCGCCGCCCATCTCCGGCGTCAGGGTGTGCCGATATTTCCCTACCTTGACGACTGGCTCGTTATGGGCTCCTTGGTCGAGGAAGCCCGGCGAGCAATGTCGTGCACCATCCTTCTGTTGGAGAGGTTGGGGTTCTTGATCAGCTACCCAAAGTCTCACCTCGAGCCGGTGCAGGCACTCGAGTTCATTGGGGCGCAGCTCGATACTCAGCAGGCGCCCACCTTCTTACCAGCGGATCGCACCGACTGCTTTCGAGCTCTGGCGGCCCGCGTTCAAAGCACTTCCCGGGTCACCGCTCAGACTATGCTATGCTTCCTGGGCTACATGGCCTCCACCGTGCATGTGGTCTACCACGCCCACCTGCACATGTGGACAGCTCAGTGGTGTCTCAGTGCCCAATGGAGCCAGTCTGTCGGTCACCTCCGGTACCCCGTTAGTGTTCTTCCCGATGTCCATCTGTCCCTCAGCTGGTGGCAAAACCCCCGCAACCTCCTTCGGGGATTGCCCTTCCAGGCCCTGCAGCACGATGCGGTGCTGACAACAGAAGCTTCCCTGTTAGGGTGGGGATTCCACTGTGGGCTACTGTGCACGCAGGGGCAGTGGTTGCCTGAAGAGTCTCGGCAGCAGATAAACTTGCTCGAACTCCAGGCGATTTGATGGGCCCTGATAGTCTTTGAGGACCACCTCAGAGGGAGATTGGTTCTTGTGCAGACCGACAACCGTGTAGCGATGTTCTACATCAACAAGGAGGGAGTCATGGGATCGCGCTCCCTCTGCTGGGAAGCGGTTCTCATCTGCTCTTTCGCTATCTGACGGAAGATGTCCCTCAAGGCAACCTACCTCCTCGGTCAGGAGAATGTCCTGGTGGACAGACTCGGCAGAATTCTTCGCCCCCACGAACGGCGGCTAGATCAAGGAGTAGCGGGCTGGCAGTTTCTCTGCTGGGGGATGCCGGCGATAGACCTCTTCACAAGTCCCCAGAACACACAGCTCCCCCGCTTTTGTGGGTCGGTACCGAATCCGAGCAGGGAGATCCCCAATGCATTCCTTCTGGTCTGGTCACCCGGCCTGTTCTATGCATTCTTGCCCTTCCCTCTCATTGCGAGGACCCTTTTCAAGGCTCAGCGGGATCGGGCATCGTTGATCCTTATAGCCCCCTCGTGGCCTCGGCAGCCTTGGTTCCTGCCCCTGCTTCGACTGTCGATGGAACCTCCTGTTCCCCTGGGCTCATCTCTGGCTCTGCTGACACAGGAAGAGGGGCTAATGCAACACCCGAACCTAGCCTCCTTATCCCTCACAGCCTGGCAGTTGAATGGGTCTTCCTAACCTCACTGGCCCTTCCAGAGGAGGTCGAGGAAGTCCTTCTCGTCTTGAGAACCTCACTCGTTATTCCACTTTCCAGGTCATTTATGAATATGTCAAAAAGCAGCGGACCCAGCACAGATCCCTGGGGTATACCACTATTCACCTTTCTCCATTGGGAAAATTGGCCATTTAGCCCAACCCTCTGCTTTCTATCTTTTAACCAGTTCCTGATCCACAATAGTACATTGCCTCCTATCCCATGACTCTTTAGTTTTGCCAAAAGTCTCTGATGAGGGACCTTGTCAAAGGCTTTCTGAAAGTCCAGATACACACATTTGCAGATGACACAAAACTATTTAAAGTTGTTAAAACCCAAGAGGATTGCGGAAAATTGCAAGAGGTTCTTGATAAATTGGAAGACTGGGCATCAAAATGGCAGATGAAATTTAATGTGGACAAGTGCAAGGTTATGCACCTAGGGAAGAACAACCCAAACTATGGTTACACGATGCAAGGTTCCACATTAGGAACCACCACCCAGGAAAAAGATTTAGGCGTCATTGTGGATACCATGTTAAAACCCTCGGCCCAGTGTGCAGCGGCGGCCAAGAGAGCAAATAGAATGCTAGGTATGATAAGGAAAGGAATGGAAAATAAAACAAAAGATATTATAATGCCTCTATATCGTTCCATGGTGAGACCGCACCTTGAATATTGTGTGCAATTCTGGTCGCTGTATCTTAAAAAGGATTTAGCGATTTTAGAAAAGGTTCAGAGAAGAGCCACCAAAATGTTAAAGGGGATGGAAGGATACTCCTATGAAGAAAGGCTAAAAAGGTTAGGGCTCTTTAACCTGGAAAAGAGACGGCTGAGGGGAGATATGATAGAAGTCTATAAATTAATGAACGGAGTGGAACGGGTAAACGTAGATCGATTGTTTACCTTATCAGAATATAGAAAGACTAGGGGACATGCAATGAAGCTACAGGGTAAACTATTTAAGACTAATAAAAGAAAATATTTTTTCACTCCACGTGTAATCAAACTCTGGAATTTGTTACCGGAGGATGTAGTAAAGGCTGTTAGTGTAGCTGGGTTTAAAAAAGGTTTGGACAAGTTCCTGGAGGAAAGGTCCATAAACCATTATTAAGAAGGGACCCAGGATATCAATGCTTGAACCAATACAAGCATTGTGGAACCTGTGTCCCTTGGGGAAACTGCTAGGTACGTATGACCTAGATTGGCCACTGTTGGAAACAGAATACTGGGCTTGATGGACCTTGGTCTGACCCAGTATGGCATATCTTATGTTCTTATGTTCTTAAAATGGACTCCACTATGCCTTCAAGTGGAGACGCTTCTCAGTCTGGTGCTCCGAGCTCCAGATCGACCCCTTCTCGTGCCCCATCCGATGGATCCTCCAGGACCACCTCCATCTCTCGAAGGAAGGGCTGAAGTCTAACTCTGACAGGATATACTTGAGGGCCATCTCGGTGAATCACCTCCCCATCGAGGGAAAGCCCCTCTCTGGGCAGCCGTTAGTGTCTCGCTTTATGCGGGGTCTTTTGCTTTCCAAGTCACCCATCCGTCCTCAACTGGCAGAATGGGACCTGAATGTGGTGCTCATGCAGCTCACCCGTTCACCTTTCAAGCAAATGGCGATGTGTTCGCTCTGGCACCTGTCCTGGAAGGTGGCCTTCCTGGTGGCGCTGACCTTGGTCCACCAAGTCAGCTCCAGGCTCTCATGGCTGATGCCCCTTAAACCAGGTTCTATCGAAACAGAGTGGTCCTCCATACCCACCCTAAATTCCTGCCTAAAGTCTTAACTAGGAGATAGTCCTCCCGAATTTCTTTCGGAGGCCCCATGCCGACCAAGCGTCGACGGCTCTCCATACCCTCGACTGCAGATGGGTTCTTGCCTTTTACTTGCAGTGTACCCAGACTCATCAAAGTCTGGCCTGCTCTTCGTGACCTATGATCCCAATAGGCCGGGGCAGGCAGTTACCAAATTGCACCCTCTTGATTTGGGTGGCAGACTGCTTCGCTTTCGCCCATGCGAAGGCGGTTGCCCCGCTTGATCATCGAGTCACCGCACATGGGGTTCGTGCCAAAGCGGCCTCGGTGGCCTCGCTACGCTCCGTGCCTCTGATTTTCTCCCAGTTGGTGAGAGGTCTTAGGTGTGCACTAGGTTCAAGGAGCTCTTTGCTCGCAGGGAACGAGTCCGTTCTCTAGAGGCTAAAGTAGCAGACTTGGAAGACATAAGAAAGACAGAGAGGTACATAGACGAGACCTACAGGGATATAGTCTTGAAGTCCCACCTCCAGTCTGGCAGCATCCCTGTTGCCATGGAGGAGAGAGGTCATGTGACAGGAGAGCATCACTCTGGTGTGGCAGAAAATGATCCTGTAACTAGGACCTGTCCTCCAGGTGATGTAAAACCCTCTCGCACAGAGGAAGTTTCTCCAGGGCCATGTGCCCATGAGGGAAGGGTAAGGACAGCCATTATAGTTGGTGATTCGATCATTAGGCATGTAGATAGCTGGGTAGCTGGTGGACGTGAGGATCGCCTGGTAACATGCCTGCCTGGTGTGAAGGTAGTGGACCTCACGCGCCACCTAGACAAGATCTTAGATAGTGCTGGGGAGGAGTCTTCTGTCTTGGTATATGTTAGTACCAATGACATAGGAAAATGTGGTAGGGAGGTTCTGGAGGCTAAATTTAGGCTTTTGGGTGGGAAGTTGAAATCCAGAAGTTCCAGGGTAGCGTTCTCCGAAATGCTTCCTGTTCCACGTGCAGGACCCAAAAGGCAGGCAAAGCTCCGGAGTCTCAATGCGTGGATGAGACGATGGTGCAAGGATGAGGGTTTTGGATTTGTTAGGAACTGTGCAACATTCTGGGGAAAGGAGGGGCTCCTCTGAAGGGATGGGCTTCATCTTAACCGGGATGGAACCAGGCTGCTGGCATTAACCTTTAAAAAGGAGATAGAGCAGCTTTTAAACTAGATAATAGTGGAAAGCCGACAGTCGCCCAAGAGCGCATGGTTCGGAAGAAGGTATCCTTGAAGGATTCTACCAAAAGCAGAGAGGTTCCAAAAAAGAGTAAAGTAACCCAAATGCCCTTGAGTATGGAGCAGACAGAGCTTAAAGATTCCAAGTTACCCCTGCCTACCAATAGCCAGATTAATATGAATAAAATACAGTCTCTAAAATGCTTGTATGCAAATGCTAGAAGTCTAAAAAATAAGATGGGAGAATATATAGCACAAAATGAGAGGTTAAATATGATTGGAATCTCAGAGACATGGTGGAAGGAGGACAACCAGTGGGAGGGACACTGATACCTGGGTACAAACTATATCGTAATGGTAGAACTGATCAAATTGGTGGAGAGGTTGCGCTCTATATTAGAGAGGGCATTGAGTCAGAAAGGATTAAAGTTTTGCAGGAAACAAAATTTGCCGTAGAATCTCTATGGATTGAAATTCCATGTAAAAAGAGGAAGGCGATGGCAGTGGGGGTGTACTATCAACCGCATGGCCAGAATGAGCAAATGGATATGAAATGCTCAAAGAAATCAAGGAAGCTAACAAAAGTTACAGCACAGTAATAATAATGGGTGATTTCAGTTACCCCGGTATCGACTGGATCAGTGTCACGGCAGGACATGCTAGGGAGATAAAGTTCCTAGATGAAATAAATGACTGCTTCTTGGAGCAGCTGGTTCATGAACTGACCAGAGGGGAAGCCATATTGGACCTAGTCCTTAGTGTAACACCAGATCTGGTGCAAGAGATAAGGGTGTTGGGGCCACTTGGCAATAGTGATCATAGCATGATTGCTTTTGATTTAATTAGTGGAGGAGGGATGGTAAGGAAATCCACAGTTTACTTTTTTCATTTTTGTGTGCTGTTCTTAGCTATGTCATTTGACTGAGGTAAGATGGCACCTTTAGGCGGGAAGGGAACCGCGCATGCGTGCCTGCATTCCCAAAGGCTTTCATGGAAAGCTGGGGAAATGCTCTACTGGGGCTTCATCGGCGCCGATGACACCCATATGTGAGGACTGATTCTCCAGGACCAAGCAGGAAGTCAGTCCTCACTTATGGGTGACGTCGGCGCCGACGGAGCCCTCGCGGAGCAATTTTCCCCCAGCTTTCAAAGAAAGCCTTTGGGAATTGCAGCGCGCATGCGCGGTCCCCTTCCCGCCCAAGGGTGCCATCTTAGCCAGTCTTCTTTTTTCCGCGGAGCCCTACAGACGTACCCGTCGTGTCCCCGCGAAAAAGTTGATTTTCTTTAGAATTACTCTGTTTTTCCATTCGGTTCGACGCCGGTCTTTTTCCCGCCGGACTCGCGACGCCGGTCACGAGTCCTCTTCTTATTTTTCGGTTTTTCTGACTTAGTCAGTTTTCGTTTCGGTTTTTCCCTGGCAGCCCGGTCCTTTGACCTCGCCGGGGCCCTTTTTCCCCCGATGGCTGCCAGTGGTTTCAAGCGGTGTGGTCAGTGTGACAGAAATATGTCACTAACTGACACACACGACAATTGCCTCCGCTGCCTGGGCCCGGATCATGAGGAAATGATCTGTGGGCCTTGTGGCAAACTAACCTCCAAAGCGTTGAGAAGTCGGCGGCATCAGCGGGATAGAATCTTCGCTGACCCCAGCCGTACCCGGACCTCGTCGGAGGCCTCCGCGTCCAGGGGTTCCAGCTCGGACCGTCGCCGGAGTTCCTCTGACAGGGGTTCTCCCTCCGGGGACCATCGACGGAAGGTGAAACCCGCGAGGGCGGCGTCGGTGGACGCTCCTGGCTCCGCGAGGGCCAGGTCGCATAGCCCGATAGCCGCCCCGGGTCCTTGGAGAAGGAGCACCTCGTGAAGCGACCTCGCCTGGAGTCGGAGCTGCCTGCTCGGGTAAGTCCTGTAGTCCTTCTGGACTCGCCTCCACGACAGCCGACGTCGGGCCCGACGCCGTCGGGGCCCGAGTCGGGGGCTGCTGGGTCACCTGAGCTCGGACTCAGGTTGACGGCCTTGGAGAGCAGACTGTCTGCCTTCATGGACCAGCAGGGAGCACTGCTCGCTGGCTTCGCTGGCGCCGCTGCCCCGACCGCCGGGACGTCGACGTCGAAGTCGACCCACGGAGACCGAGCCGATCCTCGAGTCGATGCGAACTCGAGTCGATCCTCGGTCGAGGTCGCCCTCGGCCTCCCGTTCGGGACCGAGGTCGCCGACGCCGACTCCGTCGGCGTCGGGGCGGCAGGCGCCGCGCCCTGCCCGGGCCGACCCCACCGAGTCCTCGTCGGAGTCGGTCTGGGAGTCTGAAGAGGAGGAGTCGCCTGATTCTTTTCGGACTCGGTGTGTCCCCTCGGACTCACCTGAGTCCGAACCTCGGAAGCAGTCCCCCCCGGAGGATGCCCGGTTCTCGGACTTCGTCAGGGATATGGCCAAGGCTTTGGCCTTCCCTGCGGATCCCGAGGAGGAGCCTCGAGCCGAAGAGCTCGACGCCCTCCAGTATGACTCTCCCGCCAGGGAACACTTTACTGTACCGGTTCCTCCCATGCTGGAACGACTACTCTTCCGCATGTGGGAGAGTCCGGCCACCTCGCCGGTCCTGAGCAAGCGGTCGATTCTATCTATCGAGTCCGCAAGAGCCCTGGCTTCCAGAAAGCACAGCTACCACACCATTCCATGGTAGTGGAATCGGCCATGCATCGTCTTAAGAGCCAGAAGATGCACTCCTCGGTGCCTCCTGGCAGGGAGGCCCGTAACCTGGATGGCCTTGGTAAGAAGTGTTTCCAGGGCTCTATGCTCGCCTGTCGTGTCCAGACCTACCAGCTATACATGGGCATGTATCTCCGAGACCTGGCTAAAGAGCTAGCCGGCTTCTCCGCTGGTTTCTTTCTCCGAGGAACCCTTGCGGAGGTTCCTGGCCTTGTCCACTGGCATTCGGGAATGCTCAAAATTCATGTCCCGAGCAGCCTATGATGGCTTTGAAGCATCGGCTCGAGTGGCTGCAGCCGGCATCGGTGCCCGCCGACAGGCTTGGCTTCAGTCGTCTGACCTTGAGCCCTGGGTGCAGGACAAGTTGGTCGATGTCCCTTGCCGAGGCGAAAACCTCTTTGGCAAGCCCATGGCTGATAAGGCTGCACAAATTGAGACAGAGACTCTCACCAGGACTAGGCTTTCTAGGAAGACCTCCGCCCCTTCCCAGAAAAAGAAGGGCTCGGGAAAGAAGTCCTTTTACCCGAGGAAGGCGACTGCCTACAAACAATACCCCCACTATCAGGCCCCTGCAGCTCCCCAACAGGGCCAGCAGGCCAAGGGACGGGGTAACGGGTCCCGTAGGCAGCAAGCCCCCAAGCCTGCACCACCAGCCCCTGCTCCGCAGGGTGGGGGTTTTTGACTCCTTAAGCATAGCCTCTCCCCCCCCGCTGGCTCCTCCCAGCACCGGAGGCCGGCTGGTTCACTTCGCCCACAGGTGGTCCAGCATCACCTCCGATGCCTGGGTGCTTCAAGTCGTGCGAGAAGGCTATCTTCTCCACTTCCACCAGGTCCCTCCCTCCTATTTTCCGGGAGAACCTCCACGACCCCCTCTGCACAGGGAATTACTCCTTCAGGAGTTAGCAGGTCTTCTACAGGATCAGGCGGTGGAACCGGTGCCCCACCACCTGAATGGCCAAGGTTTTTATTCCCGGTATTTTCTAATACCAAAAAGAACAGGAGGCCTCAGACCCATCCTGGACTTGCGCAACCTCAACAAGTTCCTCGTGCGGGAGAAGTTCAAAATGCTTACCCTTGGAATCCTTCTGCCCTACCTCCAGCAGGGAGATTGGCTATGCTCCTTGGATCTAATGGATGCCTACACGCACATCCTCATCCACCCAAGCCACCGCCAATACCTAAGGTTTGTGGTGGCAGGAAATCATTACCAGTACAGAGTACTGCCCTTTGGCCTGTCCTCCGGTGCGGTGCGCGAGTCTTCACAAAATGTCTCGCGGTGGTGGCGGCCCATCTCCGGCTTCACGGCCTCTGTCTTTCCGTACCTCGACGACTGGCTCATCAGAGCAGCGTCCGCTCTGGAGGTCACCAACGCCACGCGCCGCACGGTGACTCTTCTGCAGTACTTGGGCTTTGTTATAAACTTCGCAAAGTGCACTTTGCTCCCCTCACAGGATCTCGAGTTCATCGGCGCAAGGCTGCACACTCCTCAGGCACGAGCGTACCTACCGCTCGACAGGGCTCAACGGCTCATGGACCTAGTCGACCGTTTTCGCAGCCAGCCCCTGGTCTCCGCCAGGCGCTTCCTGAGACTACTCGGCCATATGGCTTCCACCGTCCATGTGACCCCCAATGCCCGCCTGAATATGCGGCCTGCTCAATGGTGTCTCCGCCGGCAGTGGCGACAAGCCACAGGCGGCCTAGCAGACCTAGTGCGCGTCTCCGAGCCGCTGATCTCGTCTCTCCGGTGGTGGCTTCAGCGGCCGAACCTGATATTCGGCATGCCTTTCCAGTCACCTCAGCCGGCCCGGGTGCTGACAACAGATGCGTCCCTCCTGGGCTGGGGAGCGCATTGCCAAGGGGCACGTACTCAGGGCCTCTGGACCACGTGGGAGTCTGCTCAGCAGATCAACTTCCTGGAGCTCAGGGCGATCCGCCTGGCTCTCAAGGCCTTCTCCCACCTGACTTCTCACCAGTCCGTCCTTGTCCAAACGGACAATCAAGTTGCCATGTTCTACGTGAACAAGCAGGGGGGCACGGGCTCCTTCCTCCTCTGTCGGGAGGCACAGAAGCTCTGCTCTTGGGCCGTCAGTCACGGCGTTCTCCTCAAGGCAGTTTATCTCCCAGGCCAACAGAATTGCCTGGCGGACAAACTCAGCAGGATCCTCCAGCCGCACGAGTGGCGTCTGGATCCCTTGGTAGTTCAGAAGCTATTTCTAAAGTGGGGCCTCCCCACGGTGGATCTCTTTGCCAGTCCTCACAACCGGCAACTTCCTCGCTTCTGCTCTCGTCAGCCACACCCCCTTCAGGTTGCGGCGGACACTTTTCTACTCTCATGGTCGGGGAGCCTTCTGTATGCTTTCCCTCCCATCCCGCTAGTCTCTCGGACTCTCTTCAAGGTTCTCCGAGACAAAGCCTTCATGATCCTGGTGGCTCCTCGCTGGCCCAGACAGCCGTGGTTTCCACTCCTGCTGCAATTAGCGGTGGAGGATCCGTTCCCTCTGGGGTTTCAACCGGATCTCCTCACTCAGGATCAGGGGTCTCTGCTACACCCCAACCTCAGGTCTCTCAATCTAATGGCCTGGCTGCTGAGAGGGTAGTCCTTGCTCCCCTCCTCCTGCCGGCAGAGGTGGAAGAGGTCGTCCTAGCTTCTCGGCGACCTTCTACTCGAAAATGCTACGCCCTTAAATGGCGTCGCTTTTCCGTTTGGTGTACCCGACAGTCTCAGGATCCCTTCTCCTGCCCGGTGTCGGTGGTCTTGCAGTACTTGCTTTACCTCTCTAATCTGGGACTTAAGTCCAACTCCGTCAAGGTTCACCTCAGTGCTCTTTCAGCACATCATGTGCCGGTGGACGGCAGACCTCTCTCCAACGACCCTCTCGTAGCGAGGTTTCTCCGAGGTCTCCTTCTACTTAAACCACCTCTGCGCCCGCCAGCGCCTGACTGGGACCTGAATGTGGTTTTACAGCGGATCACCTGTCCGCCTTTTGTACCTATGGCTACCTGTTCTCTCCGTTTTCTTTCGTGGAAAACACTGTTCTTGATAGCCCTCACTTCCGCTAGACGCGTAAGTGAATTGCAGGCCCTCGTGTCTGATCCTCCTTACACTCGGTTCTACAAAAATAGGGTAGTCCTACGGACTCACCCAAAATTTCTTCCAAAAGTGGTCTCCCCCTTTCACATCAATCAGGAGGTGGTACTTCCAACCTTCTTTCCCAAACCACACTCCAGCCGAGCTGAAACGGTCCTCCATACCCTGGACTGTAGAAGGGCTTTGAACTTCTACCTTGACCGTACGCGGGAGCACCGTAAAGCTGCTCAGCTTTTTGTGTCTTTTGACCCCAATAAATTGGGGCTCCCGGTCTCCAAGCGTACTCTGTCCATCTGGGTTGCGGACTGTATCTCTTGGGCTTATGGGGCAGCCGGACTCTTCTTGGAAGGTCGAGTCACGGCTCATTGCGTTCAGGCAAAGGCTACGTCAGTGGCTTACCTCCGCTCTGTTCCGCTGGCAGACATCTGCCGGGCCGCTACTTGGTCTTCGAGCCAGACTTTTGCGGTCCATTACTGTCTTGAGAGGGAGTCCCGCAGGGACAGTGCTTTCGGACAGGCAGTCCTCCGTAATCTCTTCGAGGTCTGAGCAACTCCTACCCTCCATCCCGGATGTGGGCTACCGGTGGGTAATAATTCAGCGAAGATTCTTTCCTTCTGTGCTGCTGAGCTAGAGGGAGCTCATTTTTGTGCTTAGGGTCTCCGGTAGCCTTGAGCTTGGGAGTCCCATAAGTGAGGACTGACTTCCTGCTTGGTCCTGGAGAAAGCGTAGTTACTCACCTGTAACAGGTGTTCTCCAGGAGCAGCAGGAATCAGTCCTCACAACCCTCCCTCCTCCCCGTGGAGTTGCAATCATCTGCTTTAGTTTTTTTGCAAATTTTTATGCTGTCTTTTTTAGCTATGTCATCTGACTGGCTAAGATGGCACCCTTGGGCGGGAAGGGGACCGCGCATGCGCGCTGCAATTCCCAAAGGCTTTCTTTGAAAGCTGGGGGAAAATTGCTCCTCGAGGGCTCCGTCGGCGCCGACGTCACCCATAAGTGAGGACTGATTCCTGCTGCTCCTGGAGAACACCTGTTACAGGTGAGTAACTACGCTTTCCTGCTGCTCCTGGAGAACACCTGTTACAAGTGAGTAACTACTCTTTCCCTCCTTTCTGATCTCTCCTGTTGCCAACACATATCCCTTCTCACCCATGCCGCCAGCCACACACTCAACCTTCTTATCACCTCCTCCACTTCTGCTATCCCCTTCTCAATTTCAACATTGTCTCTGTCTTGGACTGACCATTACTGCATGTTATTTTTCCTTTTCCTACCCGGTGAGCTCCCCCCAATTGCCCCTTCTTTCCTCCCAGCCGTCCTCCCTGACACGCCACATCACCCCTACCCACCCTTCTTTAGTTCCCTCCCTCTGATACATTGTTTTCCTCAAATTTCACTTCTCTCCCCACTGACGTACAAGTAGAGACCTGGCATTCCACCCTTCTTAATCATCTTGACCTTCTGGCCCCCCTCATGCCCCGCCGTCCTCGCCATCCCCATTCTCGCTCGCCCTGGTGCTCTTCAGATCTTCATCTCCTCCGAGCCCAACTCCAGCGGGCCAAGCACCTTTGGCGCTCCAAACCCTCCTCTTCCAGTCTGTCATACTACCGTCGTTGCCGCCAGCACTATGTGACCCAGATCCGTGCAGCCCGGAAATCATATTACACCTTCTTGATCTCCTCAGCTACTATCTTTACCAGTCATCTATACGCCATCTTCCGCTCGCTATCCCTCCCTCACACAGGTCCCTGCTCCCACCTCTTAGCCCATTTGCCTGATTCAGCAGTTCTCACTTATTACTTTGCAGACAAAATCACTACTTTAAGTTCCACCATCTCTTCTCATTGCCCCACTACCGCCACACCTCTGCCATCTCCTAACCCTATCCCCTCCCCACCCTGTTCTCTCACCCGGATCCCCTCTGCCCCCTCCCTATCCCACTCCTGGTCCCCCATTGCTGCAACTGCTCTGCTCAAAGCCCTGAAGTCTTCACACAAGGCCACTTGTCTCTTGGACCCCATTCCTTCTGCTTGGATCCTGGAGCCCTCCCTTTGTCTCCTCCCTTTCGTCCTTTCTGTATTTAACTCAAGTCTGGCTTCTGGGCTCTTTCCTTCTCAGTGGAAACACGCCCTTATTCGCCCCATCCTTAAAAAACCCTCCTTTGCACCTGACACCCTCAGCAACTGGCATCCTATCTCTAATCTTCCCTTTCTTTCTAAGATTCTAGAAAAACTAGTTTTCACACAGCTTTCCACCCATCTTGATTCTGTTCACTACTTGCACCCGCGTCAATCTGGTATCCGTCCACGTCACAGTACGGAGACTATCATCCTTTCATTAGTCAATGAGGTTAACACAGCTCACGATCACGGTAACGTCACTCTGGCTATCTCCCTTGATCTATCTTCGGCTTTTGACCTGGTCGATCACCCCCTGCTGCTCTCCCGTCTTTCTGATTGTGGGGTCAGGGGCACCGTTTTTCACTGGTTTCAATCTTTTCTTTCCTCTCATTCCTTTTCTGTTGTGTGTAATCAGTCCTCATCCCCTCCACTACCTCTGTCCCACAGTGTTCCCCTTAGGCTCAGTTCTGGCGCTACTCTTGTTTAATATCTTCCTAGCACCTGTCGCAATCAGACATGTCTGCGTATTTTTACGCTGATGACACCTGCCTTCTTTTTCACACCGACCTCTACCACCCCGATCTAACTTCCTTGAACACTTGTTTGTCCATGATCAGTAGCTGGCTCACTGACAATCACCTACATCTCACCCCTTCCAAGTGTACCGCCCTCTGGTTCGCTCTCTCCGTGTCACCACCGGCTGGTGCCCCAGTCCCCCTGGTCTCATCCTTCCGGTACCTGGGTGTTGTCCTGGACTTTTCCCTATCGTTTCAACCCCACCTTTCTTCCCTTGTCCAACGCTCTTTCTTTTTTCTGCGCCGGATCCGTGCTCTTCGCTCACTTCTGGACACTCATTCTCTGACCATCCTTCTTCTATCACTGGTGATCTCGCGGTTAGACTACTATAACAGTGCACTTTCCGGTATTCCACATTATCAACTCCATCGTCTTCAGGTGGTCCAAAATACTGCAGCCCGCATACTCACTTATTCTTCTTGTTATGACCACATCACGCCTACCCTCATCCGTCTCCATTGGCTCCCTATTAAGTATCATCCACATTACAAAGTACTCATTCTAGCCCATCGAGCAATTCACACTGGTGACCCACAATATCTAGCCAATCTTCTACACTACCACACCCCCCATCGCCTTCTTCGCTCTATTCACACATATCGCCTGGCCCTCCCCTCAGTCTCCCAAGCACACCTAGAGCGGATACGTCACTCCGCCGCCTTCTTCCTTGCCCCTGCATTGTGGAACTCCCTACCCACCACCCTACATGCTGAATCTTCATTTATCCAATTCAAAACCCTCCTCAAAACCCATCTGTTTCAGTCAGCCTACGACTCCCCCCCCCCCCTCATTCCCAGCACCTATCATCCTCTTAGGTCTCTGTGCTCCACTTCTTAACCCTCCCCCAGCAGGCTCCCTCTCTACCCCACTCCCTTCTCCCCTTCTCCCCCTCTCCCCCCCCCCTCTCAGATTTCTTCTGCTCCCGTCTGTCCTGTCCATTTGTTTTGGCGTTCTTTTATTTCCAAACTGTGTTTTTATTTTTCATTTTAATTTTATCTTTATTGTACACCGCTCTGATGCCCCGTCGCTAAGGGTGGTATATCAAGAACCAATAAAGATAAAGATTGATATAGTGTATTTGGATTTTCAGAAAGCCTTTGACAAGGTCCCTCATCAGATTTTTGGCAGAACTAAAGAGTCATGGGATAGGAGGCAGTGTACTATTGTGGTTCAGGAACTGGTTAAAAGATAGAAAGCAGAGGGTAGGGCTAAATGACCAATTTTCCCAATGGAGAAAGGTGAATAGTGGTGTACCCCAGGGATCTGTGCTGAGTCCGCTGATTTTTGACATATTCATAAATGACCTGTAAAAGGGAATAACGAGTGAGGTTACCAAATTTGCAGATGACGCAAAACTATTTAAAGTTGTTAAAACCCAAGAGGATTGTGGAAAATTGCAAGAGGATCTTGATGAAATTGGAAGACTGGGCATCCAAATGGCAGATGAAATTTAATGTGGACAAGTGCAAAGTTATGCACCTAGGGAAGAACAACCCAAACTATGGTTACACGATGCAAGGTTCCACATTAGGAACCACTACCCAGGAAAAAGATGTAGGCGTCATTGTGGATAACATGTTAAAACCCTCTGCCCAGTGTGCAGCGGCAGCCAAGAGAGCAAATAGAATGCTAGGTATCATAAGGAAAGGAATGGAAAATAAAACAAAGGATATTATAATGCCTCTATATCATTCCATGTTGTGACCGTACCTTGAATATTGTGTGCAATTCTGGTCGCCGTATCTTAAAAAGGATATAGTGTTATTAGAAAAGGCTCAGAGAAGAGCCACCAAAATGGTAAAGGGGATGGAAGGATATCCCTGTGAAGAAAGGCTAAAAAAGGCTAGGGCTCTTTAACCTGGAAAAGAGACGGCTGAGAGTATATGTGATAGAAGTCTATAAATTAATGAATGGAGTGGAACGGGTAAACGTAGATTGATTGTTTGTTGTCAGAATATAGAAAGACTAGGGGTCATGCAATGAAGCTACAAGCTATTTAAGACTAATAAGAGGAAATATTTTTTCACTCAACGTGTAATCAAACTCTGGAATTTGTTACCAGAGGATGTAGAAAGGCTGTTAGTGTAGCTGGATTTTTAAAAAAGATTTGGACAAGTTCCTGGAGGAAAGGTCCATAAACCATTATTAAAAAGGGACCCAGGCGACTTCCGGTGACATCAGTGGATTGGATGGCGGCGATCTAGAGGAGCTCCGCCACCGTAGCCTGCCAATAGGGCAAAAAAAGAGCGGTAGAGGCAGTAAGGGAGCTGCAAAACTGGGGGAAGTGAAGCATTAAAACCCCCAAATCAACCGGACGTGAGAGCGGACAGCGTACACCCCCAGTACAAGAAGCCACGGCAGTGAGAGGCGACGGAGAGCTGAGCCACGTGGCGAAGATGGGAGCAGAGAGCAAGTGGAGAGGAGAGTGTGGGGGCCAGGGCGGGATGTGCTAGAGCCAGGAAGTGAAGCGGCCGTGAGCCGCGGCAGATTCCCGAGGCCTCCAAAGAGTGGCGAGTGCTGTCGGGGGAGAGCGGAGAAGGCTGGCGAGACCTGACAGCAAGGAAGGAGGGCCAGAGGTGGGCCAGCAGCAGAGCATGCTGAATTGGAGTGGCAGAGAGAGGAGGAGGTGCAATTTGGAGGTGAGCTCAGGCAGGGCAGTGCTGAGCCTGGGAAGTGAAGCAGCTCAGGTGATGGGTCGAGGCCGGAGTGTGTGCAGCTGTGCCTGAAAGTAAATAGACGCGGCCCTGTCGAGCGGAGAGCACGGTTGAGAGCAAAGCTGCACAGTAAAGTCAGCCTCAGGAAGAGAAGGAGAGGAGATTGAGCACGCAGACCGCCCAGGGAGCGACAGGGCTGAAGGAGCAGTGTTTTTAGCGGTGGAGCGGAGCAGCCTAAGAAATCAAGTATCAGGCCACGTCGTGGGAAGTCCAGTGAGTTTGAGCAGAAGCTGGAGTAGAGTGCAGTGGACCCACAGTGGCAGAACCATATAGGAGAAACAACGGAGCTAAAATTTGAGGGAAGAGGCTGAGGCTCTGTATACTGCCTGAATTAGAACCCCACGGGAAGGGGGAGAAGAGAGGAAGGGGGAGAAGAGAGGAAGAGGCTGCTACCTGCTGAGAGGAACCAGTAAAACAAACCATGGAGAAAACAAAGAGAGAAGGGGCAGTGAAGAAGAAATTGGCGGAGTTCCGTTCATTGTATGTGCCATCAAGAGGAGGAAAGGAGGTTGAGAAGATGGGCCAGATGAGGGGGGACCTCTCACCTGGGCACGAGGACGAGACAGAAGGAGAGGAGTGCGTGGGAATGGCAGAGAAAATTAAGCGGTGGCTTATGGAACTGAAGGAGGAGTTAAAGGAAGAAATTGGAGGAGTTAAAAACGAGTTGAAAGAGACGTTACAAACAATCAAGCAAGACATTACGGATCTGGGTGAGCGTGTAGAGGTTGCAGAGAATCAAGTGGAACAACATGGAGCAGTGGTGGAGTGAATCAAGAAAGGATGGAAAGAGCTGAGGGAAGGACAAGAAGAGCTGAAGGCAGAAACGGAAAATTTAGAGGATCGCTCGAGAAGGTGTAACATTAGAGTGCGGGAAGTCCCGGAGGTTCCCAAATATAGGAACAGCGAGGTGGTGGTTCAAAAAATATTTGGAGAAATCTTAAAGGAGGGGGGATGCACAGAGGAGGAAGACGACACTCCGATAAAAATTGAGAGGGCTCATAGAGGGCTGGGGCCCATAAGGGACAATCGCCCAAGAGACATTGTAGTTTGTCTGGCTTCCTACAAACTGAAAGAATGCATACTGGGAGCAGCGAGAAGGCTAAGATGCATACAGTGGGAAGGAAACAAACTGGAACTGTTTCAGGACTTGTCTCAGGGGACGCTGCAGCGTAGACGTGAGATAAGAGGTCACGGCCTACCTGAGAAGGGCTGACCTGAGATATAAGTGGTTGTACCTGTTTGGACTCTTGATTATGGTACAAGGGCGGTCGAGGAAAGTAAAGACCTGTGCAGAAGCTTGGAAAGCGTTGAGAGACTTGGGAGCTGAAGATCTACCGGAGGAGGCCCGCAGTCCGGTGGAGCCAACGGATGACACCCCCAATAACAGCACGGCTGAGAGTTCGAGGTGGCACAGAGCAGCAGAAGGCGGTCGGAGATTGGCGAGATTGGTCAAGGAGCGGCAGCTAGAGAAGGAGGTTGAAGAAGATGCAGGCTGAAGCAGCTGACAACACATGGAGTTGAACTAGTTGTCTGACAGTGTGGAAAAGGTTTTGGGGGATGTTACGGAGTAATGAAGAGGGAGGGGGGAAGGTAGAGGGGTAGGGGAAGAGTGGAGGGGGTAGGGGCAAATGGGGTAGATGGAGCTGAGAAGATATATGGGTGGAGGGGAGAGGGATAGGGGCAGGTAATGGTCTGATTTGAGGTCACTGTGATGGAAGTCAGATCTCCGGGTCGAGAAGAAGGTGGGAGGGGGAGGAAGGGGGAAGGGAGGCGTTAGAAGAGAAGTGTCTCAGGGAGGAGGGAGGAGGAAGGTAGGGGGAGGAGGGGGAAGGGGTGGGGGGAGGGACGGGGTTTGAAAACTGGAGGGAAGGGAGGAGCAAGGTTGGAGGAAGCTCTGAAAATTGTAACATTGAATGCGAAGGGGTTGAATTCGCCATGGAAGAGACAGAAACTGTATAAAGAACTGACCAGACACAAGGCGGCAATTGTAATGCTGCAGGAGACACATTTATAAAAAAAGCATGAAACGTTAGTGCATCCGAAGGGTTATAGAGAGTGCATTTTTGCATCAAACTTAAGGGAAAAGAAGAAAGGAGGGGTGGCGGTTTTTTTAACAGGGGAGCATAAAACTGAAGTGCAGACGGTGATGAGGGACAAAGGGGGGAGATACCTGTTGATGCGTGTGAGAGTTGGGGGAGGAGTGGTTTTTTGTGTGGTGAAGGTTTATGCGCCCACGGATTCCCAGAAAGAATTTTGGGAGGAGTTAGGGAAGCAGGTGGCGGTAATGGGGGATGGAGCATTGGTTTGTGGAGGGGATTTTAACATGCCTTGGGAGGTGGGGAGGGACACAACGGGGTAAGAGGGAAGGGCGGATAGACAGAGATATCATAGGTTTGTGAAAGAGAATGATTTGATAGATGCATGGAGATTGATGAACCCGGGGAGGCGGCAGTTCTCCTTCTCAGCAGTGCATGGGACGTATTCAAGATTAGATGTTATTTGGGTAGGGAAGGAGCTGGCGGGCAGGATAAAGGGAGGGGAAATTGAGCCTATTACGTGGTCGGACCATGCACCTGTGGTGGTATAGGTGAGGGTGAGGGGGGGAAAGTAAGGGGGGGCAATATTGGAAGCTCAATGAAGGCTTGTTAGAGGATATAGGTGTGTGTGAGAGGTGGAAACAGTTAATACCGGGAGTATTTTGAAAAGGAATGGGAAGGGGAAGAGGTAAAAGAGGGAGTGGTTTGGGATGCTTTTAAAGCAGTGATAAGGGGGGTATTGATAAAGTGGGGAGTGCGAATTCAAAAAGGGAACGGGGAGGAGCAAGAACTGCAGCTAAGGCGTCAAGTAGTGGACCTGGAGGAGAAAGATGCCCAGGAGTGTGGTGGGATGTTTAGGGGAGTGATTTTGGAAACGAGGGCTAAATTAAATGGTTTGAAAGCGAGGCAGATAAGACATAGAATGCAGCTACTAAGGCAGAACTTTTTCGAAGGGGTTAATAAAGCTGGGAAGTATCTGGCTCGGCAGTTAAAAAAGAGAAAGGAATCGAATCGAATCGTACAGATTAAAGTTGGGGGGGGGGGGTAGTGCGAGAAGATTATCAGATTACAGAGGAATTTGTAGCGTTCTATCAGAAGTTATATGGAGCCTAGGCAGAGGGAACGGAGGGGGCGATTAATGAATATTTGGGAGAAGTGGGGTTGCCACAGTTGGAAGAAGAGGAGCAGGAGGATCTTGACAGGGAGATCGGAGCAGAGTAAGTGCTACGGGCAATTAAGGGTATGAAGCTAGGGAAAGCCCCGGGCTTAGATGGGCTGACAGCGATCTTCTATAAGAAATTTGGGGGTCAGCTAATCCAGCCATTAATATCAGTCTTCAATTCAACATGGCGGGGGGGGGGGGGGAGTTGGCGGATACATGGGCTGGGCAGGCATTACCTTGATACACAAGGAAGGGAAGATCCGCATGATTGTGCATGCATCCTATAGGCCAATTTCGCTGTTACAACCAGGACGCGAAAGTTCCTGGCAAAATATTAGTGACAAGGCTTAATAAAATATTAGGAAAGTTAGTTCATGAGGACCAAGTAGGCTTTATTCTGGGGAGGCAAGTGGCGGATAATATTCGGAAGGTGCTTAATGTGCTTTGGGCAGCAAAGGCGTTCGGGCGACAAGGTGTTGCTGGTCTCTCTAGATGCTGAAAAAGCATTTGACCAAGTGTCATGGAAATTTTTATTCTCGGTATTAGGGGCCATGGGGTTCAGGGCAGAATTTGTGAAGTGGATACATGCTTTGTATGAAAGTCCCAAAGCATGTGTGAGAGTTAATGGAGGATGTTGTTGTTGTTAAGTGCCGTCGAGTCTGAGTCGACTCATGGCGACCCTCTGGATAGCTATCCTAAATTGTGTTCGGTCTTCAGTCAGTAGCGGCTCATTGTTGACAGACTTGGTACCCGTAGCTGCTGCTGTTATTGTAGCGATCCATCTCATTGCTGGCCTTCCTCTTTTGCGTTGACCTTCTATCTTGCCAAGCATGATGTCTTTCTCTAATGATATCTCTCTCTCTTCGCATGATGTGTCCGAAGTATGAAAGTCGATAGTCTTGTCATCTGTGCTTCTAAAGAAAGCTTAGGTTTGATCTCCTCTAGTACCGTCTGGTTTGTTCTTCGGGCAGTCCATGGTATACACAGTATTCGCCGCCAGCACCATAATTCAAAGGCATCAGTTTTCTTCCTGTCTGTCTTTTTTCACTGTCCAGCTTTCACATCCATATGATGTTATTGAAAATACCATGGCTTGAACAAGTCGAATCTTTGTATGGAGAGACACATCTCTGCTCTTGAGAATCTTATCTAGGTCTTTCATAGCCATTCTGCCAAGAGCAATGCGTCGTCTGATTTCTTGACTGCTTGTTGCTTCTTTATTGATAGTTGATCCAAGTAGGTTAAAGTTGTTCACGAATTTCAATTTCTTCTCCTATCAACGAATGAACTGTTGATTATGCCAGTTGTCCTGAGTCTTTGTCTTCTTTACATTAAGGTGCAGGCCCATTTTGAGACTATGTTCTTTGATTGTGGGAAGCAAATGTTTCAGATCATCTTTTCACTTCCTCAGCCAGTAAATGTGGTATCATCCGCATAGCGAAGGTTGTTGATGAGTCGTCCACCAATCCTTTCACACCTCTGTGGTCTTCATACAGTCCTGCTTTCCTCTGATGATTTGTTCTGCATATAAATTCAACAGGTAGGGGGAAAAGTATGCAGCCTTGTCTTACACCTTTGCTTATTTAAAACCATCCCTGTTTCTCCTTTGTTTTCCGTTCGAAACTGTTGCTTTCTTGATCAATGTACAGATGTGCGCAAGAGAAACGATTCAGCGTGTTTCTGGTATAGCCCATTGCTTCTTAACGCCGTGGCCCCCAGAGTTTATCTCATGGTTTACACAGTCCAAAAGCCTTGCTACATAGTCGATAAAGCACAAATCTATATCCTTTTTGGTATTCGTTAGTAGTCCTTCTTCAAGGATCCATCTCACATGTCCGCCAATGGATTGTCTCTCGGTTTCCTCGCCTTTTGTATCCTGAACCCTGCTTGCACTTCAGGTAGTTTCTTGTTCTAGGTATGTCTGTAGTCCTCTTTTGAATAATCTTCAAGTAGAATCTTGCTGGCATGTGCGGATCAGAGCGATTGTGCGATAATTTCCACAGTCAGTTGGCATCACCTTTCTTTAGTATTGGTTTAAACAAACACAGATCTTTTTCCAGTCAGTTGGCCATGATGTTGTCTTCCCTATTTTCTTGGCAGAGCCTTGTAAGTACGGTAACAGCTGCATCAGATTGCTTGCCAATAACTTCTATGGGAAATGCCATCAATGCCTGGTGCTTTGTTTCTTTGAATAAGGCTTTTCCAATGCTGCGTATCACATTCTTTTCTTATCAACTCAACCAAGTGGTTTCCTGATCATAATGTACTAGGTTGAAACGGCTGTTTGGTCCACTGGAGCTTTAAATCATATAAAAACGCTGTCTATTTCTTCCACCTGTTTTCTTGGATCTTCTCAGCATCATTCAACATAGACCCTTGAGCATCTTGTAACATGTCCACAGTCGAAGCTTGGAACTGTTTTCTCTTTAGCTCTCGCAGCTTTTAGGGAAAGGCCGATCTTGTTCGTCACGAAATAGTGTTCTGCTTCTCAATTTCCTTGCAAAGTGTCCATTGTAAGTACTTTTCCTTCTGTCCTGTCTTGCTAGCCCGTTAGAAATATCTGTTTGAGTTCTGAGAGATGTCTTGTCTTTCTCCCTTGGCTTTAAGCTGCTTCTGCGTTTTCTGGGCATTTTTTCAGAGGGTTCTTTCCTTCCATCCATTTTGGCCGTTTTTTGCTTTTTCAGCCCTTTGTGGTCTAGACTTCCTCGCATTTTCTTCCAGCACAACCTTCTTGACCGTCCTTCCCTAACTCTTTCCGGAGCTCTGACATTTGTATCGTTAAAGCAGCAAATTCAATTTTTTGCAGGCAATCTTTCAATTCCATTGGTATATTCTCCAGGTCCCCATATTTTGCTGCATTCATGAGTGGTTTGCTCTTTTTCAAACTTTTAGCTTGAGTTTTCATACTAGTAGTTGATGATCTGTACACACAGTCATCATCCAGGTTTTGTCTTTGTGAATGTTACAGATCTTTTCCATCGTTGACTTCCACATATGTAAGTCCATTTTTGATTTTCTACAATCCATTGGGTTACTCCATGTGTACATCGCCAGTCGCCGCTTGTGTTGCTAGGAAGAAAGTGTTTGAGAGGAATAGATCATTGGTCTTGCAGAAGTCTATCAATCTTTCTCCAGCTGTCATTTCTGTTGCCAAGTCCCTATTTTCCAACGACTTTGCCTTCTTCTTTGTTGCCACCCTTTGCGTTCCAGTCACCCATGACTATCATGCTATCCTGTTTGCATGGTTCTGATCAGTTTCAACTTGGACTTGTTCATATAACTCTTCAATTTCATTCTCTTCTGCAGCTGTTGTTGGGGGCATATACTTGAATTATAGTTTTTGTGTTGATAGGCATTCCTCGTAGAACGAATAGAGTATTAAAGCTTTTCGCTGACTGCATTGTATTTCATTACAGTTCTTGCAAGTTTCTTCCTTATTATAAATGCAACACCATTTTCTGTCTTTTGTCCTTTCATTTCCAGCATAGTAGACCATGTGATCATCTGATTCACAAAGTTCCCGATGCCAGTCCATTTCAGTTCGCTGACACCCAACAGATCAAGTTGTACACGTTCCATTTCATTCTTGGGACCACCTCCAACTCTCCCTTGGTTCATGCTTCGTACGTTCCATGTTTCCAATGTGTAAGACTTCTTTACAGGCTTCTGACTTTCATTTCATTCGCAGCTACATCAGCAGTCAGACTTCCCGATGGCGCTTTGTTTCCAACCACACCATAAATGCTGGCTTTAACTCTGACAAGTCTTCGAGCTCGTCCCAGGTAAATCTCAGTTGAGTGCCTGCTGACCTGGGAGTCCTCATCTTCCAGCACCATAGCACAATTTGGTTTTTTGTTGTAACTATCCATTGGGTTTTCATGGCAAGATACAGAAGTAGATTGGCCGGCTCTCCTTCCGCGCAGTTTAAGTTTGGTGTTGTTGCCGTTTGTCACCGAAATGTGATCCTCCGCCGTCCAACACTATCCCCATTCTGCTGCTGCCCAGATGGGTGGTTTGGTCTTCGTCCTGGCACCTCA